>JANUWF010002735.1:0-164077 GCA_026120185.1 Voacanga thouarsii | reverse complement strand
TCATGATTTTAAAATCTTACAACCTCATGTGCAACCATTCATACCGTGCAGTAGGTAGTACGACCATCTTTAGGAGATCAAATCTTTCTTTTAAATTTACCCACAAGACATATGGATCTTTTTCAGTAAGATATTCCATTTTCAAATTTTCGTCGAGATGACGACGAATAAAAATCAAAGCTTTAGCCTTGTGTTGTGCGGATGCACTATTATTTGCTTGAATAGTTTCACTAAGGCTTTCGGCATTTAGATGCATTTACGCATCGAGAACCCATGACATATAATTTTTTCCAAAAATATCAAGGGCTACAAATTTGAGCTTAGCGAGGTTAGCCATAGAGATCAATAAATGCGTACCTGTCTTCTGGCTTTTTGGTAATGGCAGAGACTCGTGCTTAGTCTTCTGACTTTTGTAACGGTAGAGACTCGTGCTGATAACGTGTTATAAAATTGGTAGCGTTAGAATAAAATCTTCACACTACATACTAAGAAAACTCTAACTATTCTTTACACAAGAATTTCTTCAAACTTCTCTCTTTCTTTTCTCTCACAATTTTCTCTAATCTTTCTTTTACAAAATGACGGTGTATCACAAGTTTAGAGAATAGCTCTATTTATAGAGCTCTTAATTAGTGGAATACATCATGGAATACATCATCTTCCACTAATCTTAATTAGTGGTGTCTCCACTAAATGATGGACATTCATAAAAATTTATAATTAGTAGAGTTTCCACTAATTAGTGGAGCTTCCACTAATTCCCTAATAATTCACATAAATCCATAATTAATGGAGCTTCCACTAATTCATAATATATCATAACATGTATTTCGTTTTACTTCCCATGTTTTGACTAGATTGAACGCATCATCCACGGACGGCTGGAATTAGAAATTGCCTATAATCTATCTTCCTTATTTTATATAGAGTGTGATCAGTCAATTTCCTTACCAGAAATAAGGTTGAAATTTAAGATCATCAGCCCAAACTCGTGCATTAAACGGTGCTGAACATTTATGATATCAAGGGAAATTTGCTAATTTAGTCCTTAAATTGTTTTGGTTTTGATAACTATTTACCCTTAAACTATTTTTTTCCAACTTCAAATTTATAATCATGTAAATTCAGATCTGATCGTACTCAAGTAAAAAAGATAACTTGTGTCTATAGGTGAAAGTTTGAACTTTTGACCTAATAGTCAATCCTCTCTCTGCTTTGCCAATTGCGCTATCCCGGATATTTCAGCTTATTGTTACTCGCAGGTCCAATTCAAGTGTCAATATTTGGAATGGTATTTCTGTCCAAGAATACCCATTTTCTTCAAGTTTTACCTTATAACCCTTATTCACGGAGTCTTCCTCTTGTATAACCCAATAACTCCACTACTCACTCCATCTAAAGATTGATCCCAATCGATCTACCCACTTGCAACTACGGAATCTAAGTTAATTTAAACGATAATCCTAAGTTGAAGTGTAAAAATTGAGTGGGTAGGCAGATTTTGCCCTAACTGGTGTATAGACAGGAGGGAATCATATGAGAGTACGGTATAGATTTAAAAAGAAATTGGCGTTTCAACGAAAAGGGAAAAAAAATATTCTAAATATAACACACGAAATCTGCACTATTACATTGTTGGCTAGAACTAAAATTTGTAGGATAAAAATAGTTGAAGGACTAGAAAACCTGAAAAATAGTTTAAGGATAAGGCATGGAAACTGACAATAATTAAAGGACTAAATGGGCAAAGTATCAAATTTATCGAGAAATAACAAAATCATAAAGGGATTAAATGATACAATAATAAGAATATTGTCCATATCATGAATTCCATGATGACAACTTCCTAATGTAACCATTCACCACTGGGTAGTGGGAGATCCACCTACTAGGGTGGGATACTCCTCCATCTCTACACCCAACACATCTATTGTCCAACTCGGAAAATAGTCCATATGGGCCAAAGTGCTGGCTCAAACCGATCCGACTAACTAATACCGGCACCTCTTTTAGCAGAGTTTGTCTTCTGGATATGACCTCTTGCCAGAAGATTCACTCTAATCTGTACAATTTATTCATTGATAAATAATTACCTATACTACCCAACCGATCATAAATTCTATGCCGATTTTTCTGACGTTTATCGGAAGCCGTCCCGGCGGCCAATTCTTCCCGAATTTGCTTCATACCGATTGAAAATTTCTCCTCAAGTTTTTACATATAAAATTAGCTTCTTCTTTGAATTCATTTGATTTTTGTGAATTAAGATAACTTTTATATTATTTTTTAAAAAATAATATGAATTAATTATTCAGATAAAGGTTAGGATTCAATGAATCCAAATACTCTTAATATTTTCTTGAAAAACAAAAAATACATTCATTTGATTTATGTAAATTCAGTGAATGAAGATAATTTTTATATTTATGAATTCAATTAATTCAGTTAATTTTTATATTTTTTTAAAAGAAAATGGTTCATAATTTGCTAAGATCTATCTAAATTAATTGAATTTAGAGAATCTTGATACTTAAAATAAAAATATAGATAATATTGATATTTAAAATTAAAAAAAAACTCTTGACATTTCCTCAAAAAAAAAATCATTTAAATTCAACGCGCCACATGTCACAGATAGATATTGCCATTTGTCAAAATGAGAACATTCCGCAGCTACTATTTTATATATATATACATATGGATTTTATTGAGAAACAAATAGGACATTTATATAAAAGTTTTTAACATTTATAGCGATTGGCATAAAAATAAGTCTTTAAACATTTATAGTGATTGACATTATTACAACAAAAATGCATCACCAAATTATTGTCATGTAGATGTGAGTACACCCTTATTTTTCTTCATCATTTTCATATATCACCTTGCTATAAGGTTACAGAGAAAGGCCTAGAAAGGACGTTCCCCAATTACGTTGCCTGGGGGATCATAGTTGCAAATAACAAACCACCAGCCATTGTTCCTGCACTGAACCCTAGCACACCCTAGCCGGACAGAGTTACGCCAGACCACCTGAGTATAATGGAGACATTCTCCTCCTCTACAAGAGTTGGAGTTGTAGTCATAGTTAGGCCTCTCATTAACCCACAGACGCACCCCATCCACGCCCGAAAAGGAACCACTGCCTGCAGCTAGGTTTTCGCCATACGGGCCACCAGAATGAACCATATTGCAGTCATTGATCCTCTGATTAGCATAGTTCTGTGCATACGCTGCCAGAGTAGTGTCCCAAGACAAATGACCAACGTTTACTTGATCACGGGCTGCGTTATGAGCATTTAGGAAGTCTTGTGGTGAGTTTTGGGCATGCGAACAACAGACTATTGCTACAACAATGAAGAAAACTAATGTTACTGAGATCCTGTGCGATCCCATTTTCTTTCTTCTGTTTCTGTAAAGGAGATTTTAAGTTCTTAGGATATAATGAAATCCAGCCTAGTTAGGAGATTATATAGGAAAAATTTTGGGAAAATGTGTACCTTTAAACTCTGATTTTTCAAACTAGACTATCGTATTATCCTCAAACATTTCAATTTGGACAGCTTCAAAGATTACCACCCACCTAGAAACTTACCTGTTACACTGTTCAACCTCAAAAGAATATGGATGTACATGCATAGTTGTCATTTATTATATGAATAATTTTTACACTAACTGCTATACAAATAATACATCAACAACATATGTTTATATGTTCCAATGTAAAAATGTTCTAAATTAATTAGCACTCTAGTATTAGGGAGCCCCAATATTGCCGTGTCCCGCACTCAAACTTGACAAGGATTACAAGAAGTAAGGTATCTCATGAATTTGAGCGACTTTTCTTCCGTTCATGCACTAAGCTTTGTAATTACTCTTTTTGTCTGTCCAAAAAAAAAAAAGTGTAACTATTATTGAACTCTCATCACCTAAGCTTTGTAAGTCAGGATCATTTTGACTTATATGCACATCATTAATTTGTGAAAGTCGTACAAATCATAATGATTAAGTGTATTATTAATTAGTACGAATTATGATTTTTAAAATAGATATTCATTTAGTACTTTACACACAAATTAAGAGTTTTAAAAATAATAGTAATATATTTTTATGTAAAGTTATAATTAATAAATATTCTTTCTCTTTCTAAATTAATTACTCTTATTTTTATCTCTCTCTTTGTCTCCTTCCAACATTATAATAAATAAGGGATAAGTTAAGAAACTATTAATGATTAATACATTAAAAAATATAAACGAATATCTATTTTAAAAAAATAATAATAATAATAATAAATGAACATCTATTTTGGATAGGGGGAGTATTAGTTTTACCCATGTGGAAGCAAAAATACAGACCTAAGAATAGTCAAGGCAGAATTTCAATGTTAGACCTTTCAATTTCTTACCTTACTTAAAACTAAAAATAAATATTGTAGAAGTGATCTCAATAACTTCTCTCTCTCTCTCTCATTTTAGAAAAAAAAAATACTCTTGCCAATAATTATGTGCAATTTTTTTTAAATACAAATATATTTATCATATTTTTATTTTCAATTTTACTCTTACCCTTTATTTACTCATTAAATTATAAAACCAATTTGCTTCAAATTTTCAAATTAACTATACTATTTTCAAAAAATAATTAATTTATTTTTATCTCAAAACTCCATAAAATTAAAAACTCTCTTGATCGATCTATACGACAAGCCTTAAACAACACATTTAAAAAACGCAAAAAATATATATTATTTTGCAAATGACAAAACACACACAAAGTCGTATCGAATCGAAATAACATGTGCTATACTTTATAATAATTCTTATAATTAACTAATCAAAGGACATAACCATTATCAGTCGGAGTATAATCGTCCAAAGATTTCGGGTTGAACACGTAATTATCCTTTGACTTGTAAACAATATATATATATATATATATATATATATATATATATATATTCAAAACCCACCAAACAGTGATAATTTTATTTTGACTAAAGTAAAATAAAAGAAACGTGGGTCAGAATTGGATGTCTAACCAAACAGTGATAATTTTATTTTTGTCTGCCGAGGAGAATTCGCTGGAATTCGTTGGGGGCATTTTTCGGCTACTGCAAAGGACGAGAAGACAGAAGCTGATGTGCATTAATTCAGGCTCTTCTTTACTTTATTTCTTTGTTTATATTTTATGTTAATTATATTTAAGACTTTAAATATTGAGATTATTTGTAACTAAATTTCTTGATATTAAGATCTGAAAGGTGAAATTTTTATGAGTTTAGTTGATTTCAATTAAAGATTATGTCTTTTATCTCGTTTTTTGTTAATTATTATTATTATTCTTAAACTATGTAAATTTCTGACTAATTATTGCATAAACTTAAATTTATTGTAGTTTTAGAGATGTATTAGATTAAATTAGATTATGGAAACAACAACATATCGTAAAATTAACTAGAGACATATTCGATTTCTTTGTATGGTTTCAAACTGGTAGGAAAGAAAAGTTAGAAAAGTTCATAATAGACTTTGTGCGATTTTATTAATTAAAATTACATAAAAATACGATTGATTTATTAATTAAAGTTGGGAGCTTTTCACCAAGAGATTGAGTTTAGTTTATATTTGAAAATTCTACCATTAACCAATTCGAGAATTAATCAACCCTTCTTCATAAAAGGAGTAGCTGGAATTGAAGTGTCATGGTCCATTCTTTACCATTGATTTAATTAATATAATTTGCTTTGTCGATTTTTATTGGTCTATTTCTATTAGTATAGTTAGTTCTTAAATTAAATCACTTTGATTTTGGTTTAAATTAGGTTATAAGTAAAAGAATTTTACAGTTAGGTAGCAATCCTCTTTGAAAATGAGTTATACTCACTACTTTATTTCTTATTTGACATTTGTATACTTGCAAATTTTACATCAAGTTTTTGGCGCCATTGTCGGAGATTGTCTTTTATCTACTATAGGATTTAATTGCTAAATCGAAGTTTAAACCTTTTATTTTTCTCTTTATTCTTATTTTTGTTTTTGTTTTTTGTTATTTTTATTTTTATTTGTTTATTTGATTTTGTTCTCATTTGTTTTAACTTGGTGTGTATGAACACTCGTAGTTTTAAAAATAAAGAATCTTTACTTTATATTCCTAAAGTTGAAGTTTTTACTTGTCATAACAGAAGTGAGGCAACCAAAAGGAAATACGATGAGATCATCATCCGAGTCTTTGGAATCGGAATACGATTTTGAATCCAATGGTAGCAGGAAAGCAATGGAGCATAATCAGCAGAGAGAGTGAATTTTTAAGGATTATACTAAACCAAAGATAGAGGGTCCCCCCGTCCCCCACGCCATAAAGTTGCCCGGAGTTACTGCAAGAATCTTCAAGATTGAGCTGGCATTTATCCAAATGGTTTAGAACAATCCATTTTTCAGACTGCCTCATGAAGACCCTCAAGCTCACATCTCAATTTTTTTGGCAATTTGTGACACTTTCCAAATAATGAAGTATTTGAAGATGTGAAAAAACTAAAGCTTTTTCCTTTCTCTTTTAGGGATAAAGCGAGATCGTGACTAAATTCTCTTACTAGAAACTTAATTGTTAATTGGAATCAATTGTAGGAAGTCTTTTTAAATAAGTATTTTTCTCCTATTAAAACTATACAAATGCGTTCTAACATCTATAATTTTATGCAGGGACTTACTAAATCATTGCATGATGCTTGGAAGATATTTAAAGAATATCTAAGGTTATGCCTTCAACATGGAATGGAGATTTAGATGCAAGCTCAAACATTCTACAGCGATTATAAAGGTGATGTTAGATCATCATTGGATGCAGCAAGAGGAGGTACCTTCATATCCAAAGAAGAAAGAGGTGCGTGGAGTTTGATAGAGGAAATGGCACTTAATAGTTGTCAATGGTTCAATCCTAGAGCTTTGCCACCTAAAAAAGTTGCGAGAGTGATAGACAATTATATGGTCTTGAATCTAAAGGCTCAACTGAATTCACTTAGTAGGCAATTAGGAAACTCAAACGTTGCAACTGTTCACCATCAATATGACCTCTATGGTAGAAACCAACTATTGACCCAACATGGCCAAGGTAATATTGTGAATTCTCTATTTGGTATTAATAAAGTTAATTTATTGATCAAAATAACTAGAGGAATGATCCATATACTCCAACATACAACTTTGGGTGGAGAAATCATTCTAATTTTTTATGGAGGCAGAATAATCAGGCTCAAGTTCAGGTACTACCTCTACCTTTTCCTCCTCAAGTGAAAAAAACTAACCTTGAGAATGCAAAGGACGAGAAGACAGAAGCTGATGTGCATTAATTCAGGCTCTTCTTTACTTTATTTCTTTGTTTATATTTTATGTTAATTATATTTAAGACTTTAAATATTGAGATTATTTGTAATTAAATTTCTTGATATTAAGATCTGAAAGATGAAATTTTTATGAGTTTAGTTGATTTTAATTAAAGATTTGTTATAAAATTAGGGTAGTGTTAGAATAAAATCTTCACACTACACACTAATAAAACTTTAACTATTTTGCACAAGAATTTCTTTCTTTCTCTTCTCTCACAATTTTCTCTAATCTTTTTTTCACTAATCTTTCTTTCACAAAATAATAGTGTATTACAAGTTTAGAGAATAGCTCTATTTATAGAGCTCTAATTAGTGGAATACATCATGGCATACATCATTTTCCACTAATCTCAATTAGTGGTGTCTCCACTAAATGGTGGACATCCATAAAAATCTTCTATAATAATTCACATAAATCCATAATTAGTGGAGCCTCCACTAATTAATAAAGATTCCAATAATTCATAACACTCCCCCTTGGATGTCCATCCATTACATAAAAAATATGCCTCGTTAAAACCTTACTAGATAAAAACCCAGTGGGAAAAAAATCTAGTGAAGGAAAAAGAGTACACTATTCTATATGTCTTTTTATTACTCCCCCTGATGAGATGATTCCTTTAAATCTTTTAACCGACGCATACCGATTTTATATCTCAATTTCTCAAATGTTGCAGCCGGTAAAGTCTTCGTGAAAATATCTGCGAGGTTATCACATGACTGAATTTGTAGCACATCAATTTCACCTTTCTTCTGGAGTTCATAAGAAGAATTTTGGTGAAATATGTTTTGTCCGATCTCCTTTAATATATCCTCCTCGTAATTGAGCTATGCAAGCTGCATTGTCTTCATAAAGAGGAGTTGAAATATCTTTGATTGATGATAATCCACAACTTTTTCGGATATAATGAATCATGGATCTTAGTCATACACATTCTCGACTTGCTTCTTGAATGGCTATAATTTCAGCATGATTTGAAGAAGTAGCTGCTATAGATTGTTTCGTAGAACGCCATGATATAGCAATATTTCCACATGTAAATAGATAGCCCGTTTGAGAACGTGCTTTATGTGGATCAGATAAATAACCAGCATCTGCATAACCTATCAATGTTGGATTGGTTTTATTTGAATAAAATAATCCGAGATCAATTGTACCTTGGAGATATCGAAGGACTTGTTTAATTCCATTCCAATGTCGTCGTGTTGGTGAAGAACTAAATCTTGCTAATAAATTGACAGCAAAAGCAATATCAGGTCGTGTATTATTAGCAAAATACATCAATGCACCAATTGCACTGAGATATGATACTTCAGGACAAGTGAGTTCTTCATCATTTTCTTGAGGTCGGAAAGGATCTTTATCCACATTTAATGATCGGACGATCATTGGAATACTCAATGGATGTGCTTTGTTCATGTAAAATCTTTTTAGCACTTTTGCTGTATATGTTGATTGATGAATAAATGTTCCACTCTCCAGATGTTCAATTTGTAAATCAAGGCAAAATTTGGTTTTACCAAAATCCTTGATTTCGAATTCTCTTTTTAAATAATCAATTGTTTCTTGGAGCTCTTCAGGAGTTCCAATAAGATTAATATCATCAACATATATAGTTAATATCACAAATTTAGAACCAAATTTCTAAATAAAAATGCATGGACATACCTGGTCATTTTAAATATCGCTTTCAATCAATATTCACTGATACGAATGAACCACATGCGCCCAGATGGCTTCAGGCCATGTAATGATTTCTGCAACTTGATGGAGTAATTTCACGAGGATAATGTTTATATGCTTCAAGAATATGAAATCCTTTGGGGATTTTCATGTAAATATCATTTTCTAAATTTCCATACAAGTAAGCAGTGACAACATCTAATAGGCGCATATCTATCTTTTCATGTACTGCCAAACTGATAAGATATCGGAGTATAATAGCATCAACAACAGGAGAATAAGTTTCATCATAATCAATACCTGGTCTTTGTGAAAAACCTTGGGCTACTAATCGCACTTTATATCGTACGATTTTATTCTTGTCATTGCGTTTTTGCACAAATATCCATTTGTAGCCAACAGGTTTTACACCTTCTGGTGTTCGGATTGCAGGTCCGAAGACTTCACGTTGTGTCAGTGCATTTAACTCCGATTGAATAGCATCTTTCCATTGCAGCCAATCTTTTCTATGCCGACATTCATCAACTGATATTGGTTCAGAATCATCACTATCTTGTGTAACATCAAGAGATATATTGTATGCAAATATATTATCAATAACAGTTTCTATCCGATTCCAACTTCTACCGGAAGTGGTATAATTGATAGAAATTTCAGTATTACTTTCATCAACTTCTGGTTCTTTGGCATCAGTTCTCTCTTGGTCTTTATCATTCTTTTCTTCAATATGATCTTCTGGATCATTTAATCCTCTTTTCTTTCGAGGATTTTTATCTTTAGAACCAAGAGGTCGGCCACGCTTACGGCGTGTTTTTGACTCAATGACTATAGGTATAATATTTTGTTCTGCTGAAATTTCAATTCGAATAGGAGCATTTATAGCTGGCATATGCGATTTTGTTACTCTTCTAGAGTCAACAAAAGCGTCTAGCATTTGATTTGCAATGCTTTACAAATGAATTATCTTTTGAATTTCAAGTTCACACGCGCTTGTATGCGGATCAAGATAATTTAATGATGTTGTCCAATCACGATCTTTCTTGTACTGTTTCTGTTCTCCCCCTAATTTAGGGAATAATGATTTCACAAGAGAATAAGAAAAGAAATATAAAAAAATGATGACAAGCAGGAAATGCCAAGAAAAATATCTCTTTTTTTTTTTCACTCTTCCCGGTACCGACTTTTCCTCTTTCTCTCTTGTCTTTTCTTCTCCTCCGACCCTCTACCTACCATCTACCTCTTCTTCTTCCTCATACAGATATATATATATATATATATGTATGTATGTATCGATATATATCTCAGTCATCAGTCATTAGTAAACATCAAAAACAAAAATCACAAAGCAGATATGGAGACTCGTAATTCATTTGAGACATGGTCAAATGTTGACTCGGTTTCTGCAACAGATTTTGATGTAGTTTCCTTTCCAAACCAACCGCTTCTGCCTAATTCGAACGCAGAAGATTTTGATATGTTGTCATTTCCAAACCAACCGCTTCCTCCTAATTTCAGGTGAGATACCTTTGAGGGCTTCCATTTGTTTTTAGTGTGCTTGATAATGAAATTAAACTCTCTTTTGGTTTGTTTTTGATGTAAATCAATGGAAGTTTTGAACATACTGCTTTTGACCAAGTTGATCTGCCCCTACAAGAGACTGCTTTTGATACTGTTCCTCTTGATGCTATTCCTTTGAATGAGGATATGCTTGTGCATGATCCTTTCTACTCTCTAATGGATTTTGAACAAAGCTAGAATATGATTCCAGGTTATTATACATTTAAACATGGATTTTGAATGGTATTACCTTTACTGATATTATTTTCTTTTTCTAGGAGAAATAATGAGTGGTCTTGGCAACGAAGTCGGAGTAAGTACTCATGAAATGCATAATATCGAAGTTCAAGATATTATTGCAGACAAAATTCCTGGGGAGAAGAAGATGATTAAGAGGCGAGAGAGAGAAGAAGGGCAATAACTCCCGAGACACTATCAAGAGAAACAATTTCGCAATACTTTTACCTACCAATCAAGAGCGCAGCCAAAGAACTGAATATTGACATAACCCGTCTCAAGAAAAGATGTAGGGAGTTAGGAATTCGTCGATGGCCTCACAGGAAATTAGTGAGCTTGGAGACCATAATCAAGAATGTTCAGGTTCTCTCTCATACATACTTATAATTTGCAAGTATGAAACTATGAAAGATTTATAAGTAAATAACCGATGATATCACTTCGATTTACAGGAGATGCAAAATAAAGAAGAAGGAGGACATATGGCTGAGAAGAAGTTGAAAGAAGCCATTGCGATACTGGAATGTGAAAAACAGTTGGTGGAAGAAAGTCCTAATACGCAGTTAGAGGACCAAACACAGAAATTGAGACAAGCATGCTTCAAGGCCAAATATAATAAGAAATTTAATTATAATAAACTTAAGGAGATCATAAAATCTCAAGACTCATTTCGCACTAATTTTACGGCTAATTCTGCTGCTAGTCTCGATGCTGGCTCAAAGGGGAAAGAAAAGGAGGAGGATGTCGAAAAAGAGGAGTTGAAGTCCATAATTACTAATTGTTTGTCTTCCTCTAATGTAAATATTAAAAAAGAACAATTACAAACCTTCATCTTACATTTGTCAGCTCAATTACAAAAGAGCAACTATAAGCATGTATCATCAAGTTCATATGAACACTAGTGATATGAATAAAAGATGTGATGCTTATTATTAATGGAAATATCTTTTTCCCTTATTATCTTTTCTGTTCTACTTCAGGTGGCCAGTATTTCTCTGTGATAAGGGAAATATCGAGTGTGTCCATGACCATAACCATGGCCACTGCCACAACTACGACTATAATGATGGCTTCTGCTGGAGCCAACAGTATTCACTTAGGAGTCTTTGTTGAGCCGATTCATCTGGCTTCATGATTTTTCAATAATAACTCATGTTAAATCTGTCAATTTTGGATACCCTTTTTCTCGATATTGTTACTGTAGGACAATATTCGAGGTATGAAAAGTGGAGAATGTCTTCTCCAATATAACTTCATCAGTAACTTTTTCTCCGCAAAATTTTTAACTAAGATGTAGTTTTATACATCACGGAGTTCACGGTTTTACAATCTTGCAACTTCAGGTGCAACCATTCATACCGTGCAATGGGTAGTACGACCATCTTCAAGTGGTCAAATCTTTCTTTTTATCCACATGACATATGGATCTCCTTTTTTCAGCATTTAGATGCATTTCTGTATGACATATAAATTTTTTTTTTTCAAAAATATCAAGGGTTACAAATTCAAATTTAGCGAGATCATTAAATGCGTACCTGTCTTCTGGCTTTAATAACGGCAGAGACTCGTGCTGATAACGTGTTATAAAATTAGGGTAGTGTTAGAATAAAATCTTCACACTACACACTAATAAAACTCTAACTATTTTGCACAAGAATTTCTCTCTTTCTCTTCTCTCACAATTTTCTCTAATCTTTCTTTCACTAATCTTTCTTTCACAAAATAATGATGTATTACAAGCTTAGAGAATAGCTCTATTTATAGAGCTCTAATTAGTGGAATACATCATGGCATACATCATCTTCCACTAATCTCAATTAGTGGTGTCTCCACTAAATGGTGGACATCCATAAAAATCTTCTATAATAATTCACATAAATCCATAATTAGTGGAGCCTCCACTAATTAATAAAGATTCCAATAATTCATAACAAGATTATGTCTTTTATCTCGTTTTTTGTTAATTATTATTATTATTCTTAAACTATGTAAATTTCTGACTAATTGTTGCATAAACTTAACTTTATTGTAGTTTTAGAGATGTATTAGATTAAATTAGATTATGGTAACAACAACACATCGTAAAATTAACTAGAGATAGATTCGATTTCTTTGTATGGTTTCAAACCTGTAGGAAAGAAAAGTTAGGAAAGTTCATAATAGACTTTGTGCAATTTTATTAATTAAAATTACGTAAAAATACGATTGATTTATTAATTAAAGTTGGGAGCTTTTCACCAAGAGATTGAGTTTAGTTTATATTTGAGAATTCTACCATTAACCAATTCGAGAACTAATCAACCCTTCTTCATAAAAGGAGTAGCTGGAATTGAAGTGTCATGGTCCATTCTTTACCATTGATTTAATTAATATAATTTGCTTTGTCGATTTTTATTGGTCTATTTCTATTAGTATAGGTAGTTCTTAAATTAAATCACTTTGATTTTGGTTTAAATTAGGTTATAAGTAAAAGAATTTTACAGTTAGGTAGCAATCCTCTTTGGAAATGAGTTATACTCACTACTTTATTTCTTATTTGACATTTGTATACTTGCAAATTTTACATCAAGTTTTTGGCGCTATTGTCGGAGATTGTCTTTTATCTACTATAGGATTTAATTGCTAAATCGAAGTTTAAACCTTTTATTTTTCTCTTTATTCTTATTTTTGTTTTTGTTTTTTTGTTATTTTTATTTTTATTTGTTTATTTGATTTTGTTCTCATTTGTTTTAACTTGGTGTGTATGAACACTCGTAGTTTTAAAAATAAAGAATCTTTACTTTATATTCCTACAGTTGAAGTTTTTGCTTGTCATAACAGAAGTGAGGCAACCAAAAAGAAATACGATGAGATCATCATCCGAGTCTTTGGAATCGGAATACGATTTTGAATCCAATGGTAGCAGGAAAGCAATGGAGCATAATCAGCAGAGAAAGTGAATTTTTAAGGATTATACTAAACCAAAGATAGAGGGTCCCCCCGTCCCCCACGCCATAAATTAGCCCGGAGTTACCGCAAGAATCTTCAGGATTGAGCTGGCATTTATCCAAATGGTTTAGAACAATCCATTTTTCAGACTGCCTCATGAAGACCCTCAAGCTCACATCTCAATTTTTTTGGCAATTTGTGACACTTTCCAAATAATGAAGTATTCGAAGATGCGAAAAAACTAAAGCTTTTTCCTTTCTCTTTTAGGGATAAAGCGAGATCGTGACTAAATTCTCTTACTAGAAACTTAATTGTTAATTGGAATCAATTGTAGGAAGTCTTTTTAAATAAGTATTTTTCTCCTATTAAAACTATACAAATGCGTTCTAACATCTATAATTTTATGCAGGGACTTACTAAATCATTGCATGATGCTTGGAAGATATTCAAAGAATATCTAAGGTTATGCCTTCAACATGGAATGGAGATTTAGATGCAAGCTCAAACATTCTACAACGGTTATAGAGGTGATGTTAGATCATCATTGGATGCAGCAAGAGGAGGTACCTTCATATCCAAAGAAGAAAGAGGTGCGTGGAGTTTGATAGAGGAAATGGCACTTAATAGTTGTCAATGGTTCAATCCTAGAGCTTTGCCACCTAAAAAGGTTGCGAGAGTGATAGACAATTATATGGTCTTGAATCTAAAGGCTCAACTAAATTCACTTAGTAGGCAATTAGGAAACTCAAACGTTGCAACTGTTCACCATCAATATGACCTCTATGGTGGAAACCAACTATTGACCCAACATGGCCAAGGTAATATTGTGAATTCTCTTTTTGGTATTAATAAAGTTAATTTCTTGATCAAAATAACTAGAGGAATGATCCATATACTCCAACATACAACTCTGGGTGGAGAAATCATTCTAATTTTTTATGGAGGCAGAATAATCAGGCTCAAGTTCAGGTACTACCTCTGCCTTTTCCTCCTCAAGTGAAAAAAACTAACCTTGAGGATGCACTTGTCAAGTTATAGAGGTTACTTCCAATAAATTTTCGAACTTAGATAACTCATTAAGGCTATAGAAATGGACCAGCAAAGCATGAAGGCTTCTATAAAAAATATAGAAGTGCAAGTGGGTCAACCTCACGAGGGGCAGTACAGGCAGAGAAGCAATCTTTGTGGGTCAAATGGATGGATCACTACTACTTGAAAGGCGGTTCTCTTTGGGAAATTGAGGATCATAAGGAACATTCTCCCTTGTTTCGTAAATTGCTGGCAATAAGAGACATAATTGTTGAGCATGAAGGTCAGTCACACTATGCCGCTGATCTAATCCATTATTGGGCCAACTGTAATACTTATTTCACTTCTCTTGCCTATGATTATCTGAGATCTACCTCACGCTCTGCGTACTGGGCCAATACTATATGGAAGCAGGGATTAACGCCCAAACACTCATTCATTCTCTGGTTATGTGCGAAGGGTAAGCTTAAGACCAAAGATGCTCTTGACTTCAGACTTGATGACTCGACATGTCCTTTGTGTAAGTCTCAACCAAAAACGATGAATCATTTGTTCTTCAAATGCTTGGTGTCTGCTACCATCTGGACAGATGTGAAAAATTAGTTATGTCTCCCACATTTTCTGAATTCAGCAAAAGCTTGTCTCAGGTGGTATAAGTATGGCAACCGGGGTACCTCTTGGTTCTCTAAGGCCAGGTCTACTGCTCTTACGGCTACATTTTACTACATCTGGACTGCCCGTAACAAGGCAATTTTTGAGGGTGTAGCCTGCCATCCAGGGGATATTGTGAAGAAGATTAAAACACATGTGTACACTGTAATTTTTGCGATGTACCCTGATGTTCAGACTAGTTTCGAGGCATGTAATGAGATCCTCTAGTTTGTAGTCTACTTGACTGTAAACTAGTCAACCATGTAAATTCTTATTGATTAATATTATACTATTTACATTTGCATAAAAAAAAAAAAACTCAAACAATGTTCAGTAGGACTCAAGGAAACCTTCCATAAAATTAAAAACTCTCTTGATCGATCTATATGACAAGCCTTAAAAAACACATTAAAAAAATGGATAAAATATATACTATTTTGCAAATGACAAAACACACAAAGTCGTATCGAATCGAAATAACATGTGCTAATTAGTTTATAATAATTCTTATAATTAGCTAATTAAAAGGTCATAACCATTATCAGTCGGAGTATAATCGTCCAAAGATTTCGAGTTGAACACATAATTATCTTTTGACTTGTAAACAATATATATATATATATATATATATATATATATATATATATAATCAAAACCCACCAAACAGTGATAATTTTATTATGAATAAAGTAAAGTGAAAGAAACGTGGGTCAGAATTGTGAATAATTTTTCTTTAAAGGAGTCCTCATCTTTGTTGAAGACTTGCGCAGCTTGAGAATTATCCTTCAAAATTTTAGCCTGAATTGCAGGGGGTATCCTGCTCCGCAACTTCGTGAGTTGTTGAGAGTCGCTGCACAGGACTTCTTTATAATTAGAAAAAAAAAAAAAACTCAACAGCCCACGATATCACATAAACAAACTAGCTAGCAAAGTTGGAAAAAAAAAAGAAAAAGGTATATACTGTTGTAAATATATTGAATTAGTAGAAGCTCCACTAATTATGAATTTTTATGGATGTCTACCATTTAGTGGAAACACCACTAATACATATTAGTGGAAAATGATATATTCCACTAATTAAGAGCTCTATAAATAGAGCTATTCTCTAAGCTTGAAATGTACTATAATTTTGTGAAAGAATTGTGAGAAAATTGTGAGAGAAAAGAAAGAGAGAAATTTGAAGAAATTCTTATGCAAAGTATAGTTATAAATTTCTTATTGTGTAGATTTTATTCTACCACTACCAAAATTTCATAACATATACGATGTTTTCGTTGGCTCTTATTTGCCTCGTGAGCTTAGTTTTGTTTCCATCATCCGAGCAAGGCATTTCTCTATTATTAATAATACAGGAGAAATTTGAATATTGATATAAAAACGTGTTATCTCAATAATACTTTTATTTGACAGTTGAATTTAAAAAATAATTTTTATCATATTAGATAGTTTCCTAAGTGAACTTTTTATGAAGGGAAATCATGGGTCATATTTTTTACTATTTTTTATTACTATTTTTTCATTTAAATTGAGTTTAATTAATTAAATTATTGTAATTTTGACTTGTTTAGGTGAATCAAATGATATTGTACTTATTATTAATTGATATATTTATAGAGTATAATTTAATTGACTTGAATTATATTTTGTGAACCAGGGATAAAATGATAATGTTACAAATGGGAGAATGAATAAGAAGTGAGAGAACAAGAGCTGGCCAGCAAAAAGAGAGTGTCAGTTTGTCATTGCTTCATAGTTGATTTGCGGATCAATTGGTAACTGAAAGTGTTTCTTGGATGTTTCCTCTTTTGGCCAAAATGGAAGATTTCTAAGGACCAAATAGTTGCAAGTTCTTATGTCCCATGTCCAATTGTCATAAAAGAATGGGCGACCCCAGGTGGAGCTGCCTAGATCGTTTGGGCCAAGTATAATTAAATTCATTAGGCACAACAATAGAGGGAAAAAAACAAAAACAGAATCAGAAAAAGGGGGAGGGGGGGAAAGGAGAAAGGAATGGAAAAAGAGTCAAACTCTAAAAGGAAGGGAACTTGAATTGGACTTGGACTCCAAATGTGCATTAGGAGCCACATTATGCTGCAATGAAAAGGTGGATATCGGAAGCACGAATGAGTATTTTTGTCTGCCGAGGAGAATAAACAGAAGCTAATGCGCATTAATTCAGGCTCTTCTTTACTTTATTTCTTTGTTTATATTTTATGTTAATTAAATTTATGACTTTAAATATTAAAATTAAGTGGAACTAAATTTCTTAAAATTAAGATCTGAAGGCTGAAATTTTTATGAATTTAGTTGATTTAAATTAAAGATTATGTCTTTTATCTCGTTTTTTATTAATTATTATTATTGTTCTTAAATTTTGTAATTTTCTTGCCAATTATTGCATAAACTTAAAATTTATTCTAATTTTAAAGATGTGCTAGGTTAAATTAGATTATAGTAACAACATATCGTAAAATTGATTGGAAATAGATTCGATTTCTTTTTGTGATTTCTAATGTGTAGGAAACAAAAGCTAGGGAAATCCATAGAGTTTATGCGGCTTTATTAATTAAAATTATGTAAAAATAAGATTAATTTATTAATTAAAATTATGAGCTTATATTTAGGAATTCTACCATTAACTAATTCGAGAATTAATCAACCGTTCTTCATCAAATAAGTAAGCTAGAATTGAAGTTTCTTGGTCTATTCTTTATCATTGATTTAATTAATATAATTTGATTTATCGATTTTTATTGGTCTATTGCTATTAATATAATTAGTTTTTAAATTAAACCGCTTTGATTTTAGTTTATGTTAGGTTATAAGTAAAAGAAGTTTACAGTTAGGTAGCAATCCTCATTGGAAATGACTTGTACTTACTATTTTATTACTTGTTTGACATTTGTACACTTGTAAATTTTACATCAAGTTTTTTGGCACCATTGTCGAAGATTGCCTTTTATCTAGTGTAGGATTTAATTGCTAAACCTAAGTTTAAATCTTTTATTTTTATTTTTATTTTTCTCTTTATTCTTATTTTTGTTTTTGTTTTTGTTTTTATTTTTGTTTTTTTGTTTTTATTTTTATTTTTATTCTTTATTATTTTATTTTATTTTGTTCTCATTTGTTTTGACTTGGTGTGTATAAACACTCGTAGTTCTAAAAAAAAAGAATCTTTGCTTTATATTCCTAAAGTTGAAGCTTTTGCATGTCTTAACAGGAGTGAGGCAACCAAAAGGAAATACGAGGAGATCATCACCCCTGTAGAGTCTTTGGAATCGGAATACGATTTTGAATCCGACTATAGCTGTAAAGTAATAGAGCACAATCAGTAGAGAGAGTGAACTCTTAACGACTATACTAAACCAAAGATGGAGGGTCCCTCCCCTGCCATAAATTATCCCAGAGTTACCGCAACAACCTTTAGGATGGAGCCAGCATTTATCCAAATGGTTCAAAATTAACAATCCAGTTTTTAGACTGCCTCATGAAGGCCCTCAAGCTCACATCTCATATTTTTTGGCAATTTGCAACACTTTCCAAATAAATGGAGAATCTGAAGATGAGAAAAAACTAAAGCTTTTTCCTTTCTCTTTGAGGGATAAAACAAGATCATAACTAAATTCTTTTCTTAGAAACTCAATTGTTAATTAGAATCAATTACAGGAAGCCTTTTTAAATAAGTATTTTCCTCCTATTAAAACTATACAAATGCATTCTAACATCTATAATTTTATACAGGGACCTATTGAATCATTGCATGATGCTTGAGAAATATTCAAAGAATATCTAAGGTTACGCCCTCAACACGAAATGGAGATTGGGATGCAAGCTCAAACATTCTACAATGGTTATAGAGGTGATGTTAGATCATTATTGGATGCAGCAAGAGGAGGTACCTTCATATCCAAAGAAAAAAGAGTTGCATGGAGTTTGATAGAGAAAATGACACTTAATAGTTGTCAATGGTTCAATCCTAGAGCTTTGCCACCTAAAAAAGTTGTGGGAGCGATAGAAAATTATATGGTCTTGAATCTAAAGGCTCAATTGGATTCACTTAGTAGGCAATTAGGAAAGTTAAACGTTGTAGCAATTCACCATCAATATGACCTCTATGGTGGAAACCAACCATTGATCTAATGTGGCCAAGGTAATATGGTGAATTCTCCCTTTGGTTCTAATAAAGTTAATTTTATTTATCAAAATATCAAGAAGAATGATCCATATACTCCAACATACAACCCTGGGTGGAGAAATCATCCTATTTTTTGATGGAGGTAGAATAATTAGGCTTAAGTTCAAGTACCACTCCCGCCTTTTCCTCCTTAAGAGAAAAAAAACTAACCTTGAGGATGCACTTGTCAAGTTTATAGAGATTACTTCCAATAAATTTTCAAAGTTAGATAACTCCATTAAGGCTATATAAGTGGACCAGCAAAATATGAAGGCTTCTATGGAAAATATAGAAGTGCAAATAGGTCAATTAGCTCAAGCAATGTTTAGTAGGACTCAAGGAAGTCTTCCAAGTGTTACGGAAAAAATCCAAGAGAATAGAAAGCGATCACATTGAGGAGTGGAAGAAACTTAGAAGAGGAGCAAAAATTGAGGGGGAAAAGGTTGATGAAAAGGTTGCCAACAAACAAGAAGAAACTCCTATCCAATCTCCTATACCAAAAGAAAGTAAGAAAGATAAGGACAATGTTGATTTTAATTCTCTTCCTTTTCCCCAAGTTGTGAAACATCCTTTTATTGATTCTTAATTTAAGAAATTTCTTGAAATCTTCAAGAAACTCAAGGTTAACCTACCTTTTGTAGAAGCTTTAACACAAATGCCATCCTATGCAAAGTACTTGAAAGATATTTTGGCTAGCAAGAAGAGGTTGAATGAGTTTCCAAAAATTTGCTTAAATAAAGAATGTTCAGCCGTCCTTCAGAAAAAGTTGTGACCAAAGATAAATGATCCAGAAAGTTTTCGAATACCTTGCTATATTAGTGACTTATTTTTTCAAAATGTGCTATATGATTTAGCGGCCAATATCTGTGACACCCCGGCCAAAACCACCCTTAGATTATGGGGAAAGTCATGCATGGCATAGCATTCTATATTGCATTTGATAATTTGGAACATTTTCATGAGTATGTGTGATCTATGAGTTTGTTAATTGCATGAATTTATTTACTTGGATATAATTGTATTGGTTGAGGTTTTATTTTATTGAGTAGAATTTAATAGAAGGGAATGAAGTGAGTTGAGTGAGATTTAAGGGAATTTGCTAGAGAAATATTGGTACAAGAGCTATTGTGGTTTAGTGGTAAAGACTTGGTGTTTATCTCTTGGTGACTTGAGTTCAAATCCCAACTTTTGCAAATCATTTCCTTTCTTTTTCCTTAATTTAATTTTCTTCTACTTCCTCCAAAAGTCTTGACCGAAATTCCCTAGTGTGCCACCACTTTAGGAGTTTTAAACCCAATAAGATTGCTCTTGAATTTGAAAGCTTCTTTTAATTTCATATTATCTTCTATTTATTTTAAAATCCGATATTATCTGAATTTTTAGATTGAATATCTATATAAATATTTTTAATTGATCTAATATAATTCTTGTGAATTCAAGATAAGTTGGCCGCCACTTTTCTAGGAGATAAATCTCCACGTTGTTTAATTTTTAAAGAGCTTTAAATGAATATAAGGATAATGCTGAATTTTATTTTAAGCATTTATCTCCTTTGATTTTATAATTTTCAAAAATAATTTAGAGATGGGATAAAATTCCAGCTTTATCTTTAGTAAAATTAGATTTTTATTAGGTGAAAACAATGCCAGAAATTTTCCTCCCATTTCTTCATTGTTTTAGCCACAACCAACACACACACACACACACACACACACGAAACTTCTAAACCCAAATGCACTCAAACTGTTTTTTTGTTTTAGCTAAACACAACACGCACATGAACTCTTATTTTCCACTGATTAGTCAGAACAAGAGCAAGATTCTAGCCTTCAATCTTCTTTCTTTTCCTTCTCATTATTTCGGCTAGCAAAGGGTGAGAACAACCCAGAATTTCCTTTTGTCCAAGAAACCAAAACAACCTCAAACACTCACCATATCTTTAGATAGAGTTGGAGATTAACCAAACTACATTACACCATCTCACACACACTCAAAGGAATCGAAATTCTGGTGCACAACATAGCAGAATTTTGGCCAGCACAAGCTTGTGCACAGCTTTGGTCATTACACTTCCACACCTACACGAAAACCTCAAGCAAAGCACTCTCAGCTCTTCTTTATTTTAACCAAAACTTAAGACGTGCAAAGTCTCTCTTTTCTACATATTTTTTGGTTAGCTTTAGAACCCCAAACTACATCTATAATCCTCTCTTAAACATCACTCATTTTTGGCCAACAAGGGAGGAGCAAATCTGCCATTTCTTCCTTGGCATATTCAAGTAGTCAAAACTAAGAGGGAGACCTACATTGCATTAAACACTCAAACCTATTCCTTTACCTCTATCAAACCAGCATTTTATCAACCTCTAAACCTATCGAGTACACAAAAACAAGCAAGATATCACTCTCCTCATAGCTATCGTCCAGCACACAAACACACCAAACGAAACTAAAATCATACTCTTTCAAGGTAACTCAAACTCTCATTTAATTCTCAACTCTCTTTTTTAATCTATTTTTTTCTTCTTCACCTCCTAGTCCATGCCAATTAAAGGGGCATATTTTTCCTTTTTCCCCTTGTGACTCACGGCCAAGCTAGAAGATCTAGGCAAGGCGACACCTTCTCTCTTGTAGACTCAAGCCGCTCACCAAATGATTCATCTTGTCATCTTTTGATCTTGGCTGCTAGAAGGTATTTAAGACATCTAACTCTTGTAGCAATAATAAGACTAATTTTCATGCTAGATGCTATGGGAATGTCTACTTATGAATTTTGGCTTTATGAGCATGAATATAGGAGATTGATGTCATAATGATGCAAGTATTGATCTAGACATGTATGAAATATAGTAATGTTATACCTTACCATGGTGAATCTAGATCTATACTATATTAGTTAAGTTGAGACCTTTTTAATTCAATTGGGCTTATTATGTTGATTTCATGATAGTTGTATATCAGAGTTAACGTATTGATGGTGTGAATTGGTTATTTATATATGCTTGATGATAAATAGCATGATAAGGGAAGATTATAAATATAGTTTGATGAATTAATCAGTTTAGATGCCTTGATTGATTTTTGGGTTTTAAAACTGCATGAAATAGTAGTTGCAGTCCAATGAAGTAATAATGGGATTCTGATGATGGAATTATATGATTTTAGATAAGGGAGGAATTTGAGGTGGAAGCAGGCTATTGATTGTTGGCATAGATATTTGAGCGATCTAAGTAAGTCCTTGTATAACTGTATGATATATGAAACCCTTGTTTGCAAGTCACATGTTGTACGTAGTTATTTTGCTCTCTAAATGATTCTATCAAACTACAACTTTATCCAAAAGCTGTTTTCCCTCTTTTATTTACTAAAACATTTTGACAACACTCTATGAGAAAACCACGATTTGCAAAACTAAGGTATTCAAAGTTTGTGAATAAGGGATTGATTTTTGAACTTAACGGTTAACATTGAGTATTCAATAAGGGTAGACTAATGGTACTAGTCTTGGAGCGTTAGAGTGAGTCTTCTAGCAAGAGGTCATATCTAGAAGACAAACTCTGCTCAAAGAGGTGCTAGTACTAGTCAGTCAGATTGGTTCGAGCTAGCACTTTGGCCCATATGGACTATTTTTCGAGTTGGACAATAGATGTGTTGGGTGTAGAGATGGAGGAGTATCTCACCCTAGTAGGTGGATCTCCCACTACCCAGTGGTGAATGGTTACATTAGGAAGTTGTCATCATGGAATTCATGATATGGACATTCTTATTATTGTATCATTTAATCCCTTTATGATTTTGTTATATTGCTGAGTGGATGGTTTTCTAAGAATTATTTTGGATGTACTTTATGTTGTTCCACTCAGTATCTAGTTATTGTTGAAATTGACTTGGAAACATATTTTGTGACCATTGTTAAACCTGCATACATGAAATATTTAAAGTGTCATGAGCACACCCGAGACTTATTGAGATTTATTCTCACACTGTTTGTATCATGTTTTCAGGGATAACTATTTCTGAGCAAGTTGGATGTCTTAGAGATTGAAGCTTGTTTGATTCTACTTTTATCTTTCTTTTGAGAGACAAATCATTGTTATTGGTTTTCAGACTTGTATAAGTTTTGATTTAGTTGTAATAAGATTGTGTAATTTCTTTTTCTAGCGGTTTTTCTTTTGTACCTCGTTGTAAAAACCCCTGGTCCTTTGGACAGGGCGACATTCCCACCCTTTTTGGGTATGTAGGTAGCAGGGTGTTACAGTATCAATCTCATGCCTTATTCTGTTTGTAAAAAACTAGGATTAAAAGAGATTAAGAACGCTTCTATTTCTCTACAAATGACAAACAGGTCTATAAAATATTTTAGAAGAATAGTTGAGGATGTTCTTGTTAAGGTGGATAAACTCTACTTTCCTGTTGATTTTGTGATCTTGGACATAAATGATAATGCAGATATGCCTTTGATCTTATTGACCATTTTTGAATACTGGAAAGACTTTTATTGATGTACAAAAAGAGGAACTTACATTAAGGGCTAAGGATGAAGAGGTTAAATTTACTATATTTAATGGTATGAAACATTTGCCTGATAATGATTCTCTTTGCTTTATTGATGTGATGGATATTGTAGTATAGGAAAATTTTATTCATGAAATTTTTATGACTCTATGGAATTGTGTCTAATGGAAGCAGCAATTGAAGATCATAAAAAAGATGACATTGTTGATGCAGTCTTAAGGTTGGAAGCGAATGAAGTTGTCATTCCAAGGGTTAGATTCAAGTTTAAGAAGTTAGAGTTAAAGAGGGATCAGCCCAAACCAAGCATTCAAGAACCTCTTATGGACTTAGAATTAAAAAACTTGCCTTCTCATTTAAAATATATCTTTCTTGAATCTAATGATAGATTGCCTCTAATTGTTTCTTTATCTTTGACAGAGATTCAAGAAGAGAAGTTGCTTAGAATATTGAGATTCCACAAAGGAGTTTTTGGTTGGCAAGTATTGGATTTGAAAGGAATAAGTCCATCTATATGCATGCGCAAGATTCTTTTGGAGAATGAGCATAAGCTATCAAGACAATCATAAAGGAGACTCAATCTATTAATGTAAGAGATGGTTAAGAATGAGAACATCAAATTGCTTAATTTAGGTATTATCTATACTATTTCTAATAGTGATTGGGCAAGTCCGGTTCAAATAGTTCCTAAAAAAGGCGGTTTTATTGTTGTTGAAAATGATAAATTTGAATTATTACCTGCTAGGTTAATTACGAGTTGGAAAGTTTGCATTGATTATATGAAGTTAAATAGTGTAACTAGTAAGGATCATTTTCTCCTACCTTTTATTGATCAAATTTTTGAGAGATTGAGTGGTCGTGCTTATTACTATTTTCTTGATTGATATTCGGGCTATTTTCAAATTGCCATTACACCTGAGGATCAAGAAAAAACTACTTTTACTTGTCCTTATAGCACTTTTGCATATGGGAGAATAGCTATTTTAAATTTTATGACTTGGCTAAGATATGCATGGAGATTTTTATAGATGACTTTTTTATGTATGGTGATTCCTTTGATAATTGCCTCTTTAACCTCGCTAAAGTGTTACAACGATATGAAGAAACTATACCTAGTCTTGAATTGGGAAAAAATGTCATTTAATGGTGCAAGAAGGCATTGTATCAGGTCACAAAATTTCTCATCAAGGTATTGAGGTGGATAGAGCAAAAGTTGATGTCATTGATAAATTGCCACCACTTCTAATCTCAAGACTTTGAGGGGTTTCTTGGGCTATGTTGGATTTTAAAGGCACTTTATTAAAAAATTTTCAAAAATTACTAAACCTTTGACTATCCTTTTATTGAAAGACATGCCATTTAATTTCTCTAGTGCTTATTTGCAGGCTTTTTATCTTCTAAAGGAGAAATTGATCTCAACACCTATCTTGATAGCTGTTGATTGGTTATTATATTTTGAGCTCATATGTGATGCACGTGATGCAGCAGTTAGTGCCTGTTTAGGACAAAGAAGGGAGAAAATTTTTCAGCCTATCTATTATGCTAGTCACACACTTAACCCAACCCAAATAAATTATAAAACTACTAAAAAAGAATTGTTGTCTATAGTTTTTGTTTTTTATAAATTTTGTCCTTATTTAATACGTGCTAAAGTAACTATTTATACAAATCCTATAGGTTTGAAGTACCTACTTGATAAGAAGGAAACTAAGCCACAATTAATAAGGTGGATTCTCTTGCTTCAAAAGTTTGATATCACTATAAAAGATATGAAGAGATCCGAGAATATGGTTGCTTATCACTTCTCAAGGTTTCAATTGGAAAATCACGAGGAAGATGTCACTAACTCTAAGGAAGAAATCAATGAGGAGTTCACAGCTGAAAGATTGATGAGAATTTCTTCACCTTGCAACTCTTTCTTGTTCTCTTTATAATGAAGGAAATGCTATTTTTTATGCTTCCTATGCAGGTAATGCTAAACGAGTAGCATCAATGACACCTCCACACCGTGGTATACTCGTATTGTGAACTATTGGCAAGTAAGTATGTTCCGATTGACTTTAATTACCAACAAAGGAAAAATATTTTCCATGATCTTAAATATTTCTTTTGGGAGGACCCTTAATTATTTAAAATATATACTGATAATGTCATTAGAAGATGCATACCTCAATGGGAAATAAATGATATTTTATCACATTGTCATAATAGGGAAGTAGAGGGGCATTTTGGAGCCTATAAGACTACTCAAAAAGTACTTGAATGTGGTCTTTATTGGCCTTCTCTATTTAAAAATACTTTTAAGTATGTTAAGACATGCAATGCTTGACAAAAAAAAAAAAAAAATAGAAACATATCTAAGAAATATTAAATGCCTCTGTAAAGTATTCTTGAATATGAATTATTTGATGTGTGGGGTATTGATTTCATAGGATCTTTTCCTTCTTCTTAAAACAATAAATATATTCTAGTTGTTGTTGATTATGTATCAAAGTAGGTTGAAGCTACTCCAACAAATAATTCTAGAGTGATGGTGAAATTCTGGAAGAAAAACATATTTTCTCTTCTTGGTATACCTAGAGCATTGATTAGTGATGAGGGCACTCACTTTTGTAATAAACAACTAGATAATTTGTTGCAAAAATATGGTGTGCATCATAAGATTGCTACTCCTTACCATTCTCAAACTAGTGGGCAAGTTGAAGTTTCTAGCAAAGAATTAAAAATAATTTTGGAAAAAAAAAACTATTAATACTTCTAGAAAATATTGGTTATTGAAACTTGATTATGCTATATGGGCTTATAGGATTGCTTTCAAAACCCCTATTGGCATGCCACCTTATCATCTAGTTTATGGAAAAGTATGTCATTTACCAGTTTAACTAGAGCATAAGGCATATTAGGTTTCTTAATTTTGACATAAATGCCCTAGGAGAAAAAAGAATCTTGCAACTTAATGAATTAGGTGAGCTTTGTTATCATGCTTATGAGAATGCAAAACTCTATAATGAACGAATAAAAAATTTGCATGATAAACGCATCATGTTTTGTGAGTTCAAAATTGGTGATAAAGTTTTGCTCTGTAACTCTTATTTGAAGCTTTTTCCAAGGAAAATTAAGATTAAGGTGGTCTGGCCCTTTTGAGGTGACACAAGTATTCCTAAGTGGAGCCATTAGAATCTCGCACAATAAAAAAGGAATATTTACTATTAATGGTCTAAGGTTGAAGTATTTTTTTGGAGGTGCAACACCTACACATCGGGAGGCTTGGCTTCTCAAAGATCTCCCTTCTTCAATTTTAATAACAAAGAAAGTCATGCTCGAGACTATAAACGAGAGCTACTTTTTTCTTCCTTCTTATTTGACATTCTTACTTTTTCATATTTTTAGATTCTAGTTTCTTTTGTTTCACAACAACAACTAAATAAAAAAAAAAAAAAGAGCAAAATTGGGGACATTTGTTTTTGTTGTGATCATGCCTTATGGATCATTGGGGACAATGCTGCATTCTAAAGTAGGGGGTAGGATAGGTTTTGGAAATATTTTTTTGGACTTTTTAAAAAAAAAATTGGAAAATCTCTTGAATATGAGGCATTGGAATTGTTTTCTCTTGTGGTTAATCTTGATCTCCCAAAAAGTTTTTTTTAATGTATTTTTATCATCTATATATATTGATTTGTGAAGTGTTGAAATGGATATAACCTTGCATAATTTCTATGTTAGTTCTTCCTAACTAAAGAATCTAAATTATTTTTGGCTGTAATCTTGTGATTTGATGAGAGACCTAGGCTTTATTATGCATTTGATGCCGCTTGTGGTCACTTTATATATACTAGAACTTATTTTTTTGCATGCTTGAAGCGAAATTATAAGGTTATTTTGATTTACTTAGGGATGACATTAGACATTCTTTGAATCATTTGTACCTTTCAAGCCTGACCCTATTTTGTATCATTTGATCCCTTTTTTAGCTTTATGTGAAAGGGTGGTTGAAGCTACCGCCCACTTATTCTTGTTAAACTAGCCTATTTATCTACATTTTTAACCTTATTTTTTTCCATTCCCCGATGAGAGAGGAAGGTGTACACCTCTTAAGTGAGGGGTTGGTTCATTTTGCATGGGTTGTGAAGAGGTATTATGGTATGGAAAAGAGATGGAGGGATTGAATTGTTGAAAATTTAAAGATTTGGAGAAAAAACAAAAAAAAAAAAAAGAGAGAAGAAGGAAAATAGCTTGTGGTGTGGAAAAAAAAGGAAGGAAACAGAAAGACAGAAGTAGCAAAAAAACACAAGAAAGGGAAGAAGGAAAAATTCTAGAATCTTTTTAAAAAAAAATATTGGTTCTATTTGGCTAAGTTTTGGGTATGTTTTAGAATCCTCTCAAGAAGTTAAGTATCAAGTGAGGGGTTCATAAGTATGTAAAAGATGAGAAGAATATGTTTTTGAGTTCATTTGCTCTCTCTCTCTCTCTGGCGTATTTCCTATCCCTTAGCCTAATATTACAAGTCAAAAAAGTCCTACTAGACCCAAGTAAGTAATTCCAGTCTTGGAGAGTATGTAAACTTACAAGCCTATGGTTGTGTTATTCTTCAATTATTATAATCATGAGTTCTCATTTGATACATATCATTGCCTAAGTGTTGAGTTAAATTACTTAATTGTGGCTAGATTTTCTTTTGAGTTTCTATAGTTAGATTGCATTAACGTTGATATTATTCTTGGTTATTTTTTATTCTCTTCTTTTTAAGTTGATGTATATGGATGATTTTTCCATCTTTTGTTATATGGGATATTGAGGTTGATTTCAAGATGAGATGATTCTATGTTTAATATTTTTGAATTTTGTTCTTTGCTTAAGGGCGATCAAAGTCCTAAGTGAGGGGTAGTTGATGGGTTATACTTTTCACTATTTTTTATTACTATTTTCTCACTTTAATTGGGCTTAATTAATCAAATTATTATGATTTTGATTCATTTAGGTGGATTAAATGATATTGTACTTATTAATTGATATATTTATAGAGTATAATTTAATTTACTTGAATTATATTTTGAGAATCAGGGATAAAATGGTAATGTTACAAATAAGAGAATGAATAAGAAGTGAGAGAGCAAAAGTCGGCCAACAAAAAGAGAGTGTCAGTTTGTCGTTGCTTCATGGTTGATTTGCAGATAAAATTGGTAACTGATAGTGTTTTTTGGATGTTTCCTTTTTTGGCCAAAATGGAAACTTTTTGAAGGACCAAATTTTTGCAATTTTTTACGTGTCTCATGTCCAATTGTCATAAAAGAATAGGCAAGCCTAGGTAGAGCTTTCTTGATAGTTTGGGCCAAGTACAATTAAACTCATTAGGCACAAGGGAAAATGAGACACAACAATAGAGGGGGAAAAAAAAAACAGAATCGGCAAAAGGAAAAAAAAGGAGAAAGGAATGGTAAGAAAGTCAAACTCTGAAAGAAAGCGAGACTTGAATTGGACTTGGACTCCAATATGTATTAGGAGCCGCAAGATGCTGCTATAAAAGGGCGGATACAGGAAGCACAAAGGAGGGGGAGGATTTTTTTTTTTTTTTTTTGTCTGCCGTGGAGAATTTGCTAGAATTTGCTGGGGGGATTTTCGAATACTGCAAAAGATGAGAAGGAAATAGAAACTGATGCACTTTAATTCAGGCTCTTCTTTACTTTATTTCTTTGTTTACATTTTATGTTAATAAAATTTATGGCTTTGAATATTGGGATTATGTATAGCTAAATTTCTTGAGATTAAGACTTTTAATGAAGGCAGAAATTTTTATGAATTTGGTTGATTTCAATTAAAGATTATGTCTTTTATCTCTTTTTTATTAATTGTTATTATTATTCTTCAAATTTGTAATTTTCTGGTCAATTATTGCATAAATTTAAATTTATTTTAGTTTCAGAGATGTGCTAGATTAAATTGGATCATAGTAACAACAATACATCGTAAAATTGACTAAAGATAGATTCGATTTTTTTGTGTGGTTTCTAACGAGTAGGAAACAAAAGTTAGGAAAATGCATAGATTTTTATGTGACTATGTTAATTAAAATCATGTAGAAATGCGATTGATTTATTTATAAAATTAGGAGCTTTTTACCAAGAGATTGAGTTTAACTTATATTTGGGAGTTATACCATTAACCAATTCAAGAATTAATCAACCGTTTTTCATAAAAGGAGTACGCAAGAATTGAAGTTTCTTGGTCCATTCATTACCATTGATTTAATTAATATAATTTTCTTTTATCATTTTTTGTTGATCTATTTCTATTAGTATAATTAGTTCTTAAATTAAACTACTATGATTTTGGTTTAAGTTAGGTTATAAACAAAAGAATTTTACAGTTAGGTAGCAATCCTCGTTTGAAACGATTTGTACTCACTATTTTATTATTTGTTTAACATTTGTGCACTTGCAAATTTTACATCAGAGAAAAAAATGAAATAATGTGGTTGAATATATTATTATCAAATTATATTTTTAATATTATCAAAAGAATGAAGATTATTTAGTGTTTTAGAGATGAGTCATCCCCCCTTCACCCTTGCTCCCTCACTTAGCTTATAGGGAAGCAAGGTTTAATGTGGTGGGCCACTCATGATGGTAGAGAAAGTTGGAAGGGAAAAAAAAAAAACTCACACTAATTCTAGAGGGAAAGATTTACTAATTACTATTTGTAGATTTTGATCTTATACCTAATATTTTAAGCTTTTGACTTAAACCAATGATGGAACCACTTCAAATTTTTTAAAACTTTCATATTTACTTTTAAAAATTTTAAAGTTTTAAGAAATATCCTTTTAAATTTTACTTTTTATTTAAAAAAAATTAAATTCATAACATTACTTTCTAATATATCTTTTTATATACCTTAATCTTAACTTGCCCTCTCAACTTAAGTTCTAGATTCCGTCCTGGGTCAAAATTAAATTATAACCTATCTTGATTTTAGCAACTATTAGTTCTACAGATTTTACTGCTATCATGTAGAAACATTATTGGCCAGCGTCCCCACTAAAAGCTCATTTTCTATGTTTGATGGCGGTTGGGGTAAAGGCACACAAAAGCCAAGCAACCAACATTATTACTCAACAGAACTTCAAAATATAAAATTAACCCTTCAACACCCCACACTTGAATGAATATAATTGGAGTACAAAAAGGAAATGATAGCAAAGGACTTCAAAATATAAAATTATCCCTTCAATACCCCACACTTGAGTGAATATAATAGGAGTACAAAAAAGGAAATGACAGCAATAAATGGAAGTAAGAAACATAAATAAACACAAGAGACATAAATTATTTTTGCGTGGAAAATTTCTCCAAAGTAAAAAGGAAAAACCACGGGACTCCTTAATCATCCACCAAAACTTTGCTATCAACAAAATAGAATTATAATTCAAGTTTCAACCAGAACACCTGAAAAATATAGCCTTAGAAGAGCATATACAGCAAGAGCTTTCAAACGAATAACTAAGAGATCAATTTGAGAGAAATCACCAGAAATGCAACTACTATCCAAACTCAAATAGCTTTCAATATTGAACTATCAACACTTGATCTTCACCAAAGAATTGTGAAACAAGATGTCTTTAAACACAGGTTCTGATATGAGGTGAAATAGGTGTGTTAAGTATGAAAAAAAATCATATTTTTATGTGCCTTTTCCTTGGCTATTATGTACTTTTTTGTGTGTTATTAGACATTTTCTATTTATTTCATGTTCTTGACTATTTCTAGGTTACTTTGATGAAAAATAAGTGCAACATAGGCTAATTGATATATTAATACACAAGGATGATTGCTGGATGACCTAAGAGGCCTTGGAATATGATTCAAACAAACTTTTAAGGTGTTTTAATGCATGTGCGTGGGATGATGCAGGACCATGTATCAAACTGTGCCAAAACAGAGCAAAATAAAGGTTTGAGAGCCTTGCACGGCATGTGGTACGGCCATGCCATTGCGCATGCAAAACAAGGAAAATGAATAGCTCTTAGAAGTTGATTGTGCAAAGAAGAAATTAAACTCTACAAACCGCACGGCCAAAGGCACAGCCGTATAGTAAGGTGTGCATGTTATCTATGGCTAGCAGGATGGCCATGCAAAAGTCTATTCTAGAAGCAAGGATTTTTGTTCAGAAGCCTGCATAGTCAAGACACTATAACAAAACAGGCTATTTCTTACCAAAGTTAAATGGTAGCAAATTAGCTACCCATTTTTGACCAAAGAAGTAGTTTGGTAGGAAGTTCCTGACCACACTAAATTTGGTAGGAAATGGGGTTGGAAATTTCCATCCACCATACATGTTGGTAGGAAAATATAGGTACATTTCCGTCCAACATACATGTTGGTAGTAAACTTTAGCTACATTTCTGTCCAATTTCCAACAATATACATTTTGATAGGAAAATTAGCGACATTTCTATCCAAAGTACATGTTGGTAGGAAAATATAGTTGTAGTTTCCTTCCATCGTACGTGCTGGTAGGAAAACATAGCTATATTTTCGTCCAAACGTTTATGGGTAGGAACAGTAGCAGAACATTTCCTACCAAATTGAGATTTGGTAGAAAAATAATAAATTATTTTCAACCAATGCTATTTTGGTAGGAAAATATAGTTACATTTCCATCCAACTTAATGTTGGTAGGAAAATATAGTTACATTACCATCCAAACGTTTATGGGTAGGAATAGTTATAAAAACATTCCAACCAAATTGAGATTTGGTAGGAAATTAATAAATTGTTTCCAACCAATATTGTTTTGGTAAGAAAATATTACTACATTTCCATCCAACTTATATGTTGGTAGGAAAACATAGCTACATTTCCATCCAAACGGTTATGGGTAGGAATAGTAGTAAAAACATTCCTACCAAATTGAGATTTGGTAGGAAACTAATATATTGTTTCCAACCAATATTATTTTGGTAGGAAAATATAGTTACATTTCTGTCCAACTTATATTTTGGTAGGAAAACATATCTACATTTCCATCCACATATTTATGGGTAGGAACTGTAATAAAAACTTTCGTACCGAATCTCAATGTGGTAGGAAAATAATAAATTATTTCCTATCAATACGATTTTGGTAGGAAAACATAACTATATTTCCATCCAAAAGTTTATGGGTAGGAACAATAGTAAAACCTTTCCTGTCAAATTGAGATGTAGTAGGAAAATAATAAATTATTTCCAACCAATGCTATTTTGGTAGGAAAGTAAAAATGCATTTCCGATTACATAATTATTTGGTAGTAAATGACAATTTTAGATTATTCATTTTGTTTCTTCACAAAAATATTTGTTTCCAACCAAAATTAATATTGGTAGGAGTTTAAAATATATTTTCCAACCATTTAGAAATTTTGTAGGAAATATGAATTAGTCCTCTAAAAATTTATTTTATTTCTCGAAGGTGAAAATTAAATTTATGATTTAATTTTTTTTTTTGCTTGAAGAAAATGTAATTTCCGACAAAAAGTAATTTTGGTAGGAGTTTAAATTCCGTTTTTCAGCCATTTTGAAATTTGCTAGGAAATATGATTTAGTTCTCCAAAAAAATTATTTTGTTTCTCAAAGATGGAATGTAATTAAATTTATAATTTTAATTTTTTTTTTGCTTGAAGAAAATGTAATTTCCAACCAAATGTAATTTTTGGTAGGCCATGGATAGTTATTTTCTGACCACTTTAATTTGATGTTGGATATTTAATTAATTTTTAGTTATTATTTTACTTCAAGTATATGTTCTAACCAATTTGTATTTGGGAGGAAACTAAAAAAAAAAAAAAAGTTTCTGACTGCATTGGTATGAAATTAATTTTTCAAAATTCATCCTAATTTTTAATTCAATTAAAAAAGATAGTTAAAAAATGAACATAGTAAAATAATTTTTGAAGAATTTTCCTAAGATATTAACATGTTGCTAGAAAGTAATTAGTATTATTAGATAAAGTAAATGTAGTATTTTTGTCATTTTGGGTTATTTACATTTGATTACAAAACGAATTTCATGAAATGTTCTAATAAAAAGTAGTTGATGTATCTCTAGACTTTATATTTTTTAATAAATAAGATAATATAAAAAGAAGTATCATTTTGGTTTTAAAAAATTGAAATAGGTACATCCTCCGTTCCAATTTGAATATTCACTTTTGACTTGATAAAAAAATTAATCAATTATCCTTATTATAGTTGTGATTAATTAGTTGCGGGACCATATGAGTTAGTGAGATGTAATTCCTTTAAATTAAGAAGATTGTTAGTAGAAATTTGGTTGAAAAATATATGTATTATAAGGGAGTGAACATTCAATTGTAGACATCTCAAATTAAAAATGTGGATATGCAATTTTGGATGGAGGGAGTATTACTTGTTATTTTTGAGTTAAATGAATCATATATTCACTTAGTAATTCTGTCAAAACATTGACATAAGTCTAGCATTAATCCATCTTATATTGAAGTAAGCCTAAAATTATATGATGTGATTAATGAATTCTAGTCACTAATGCTTATTTGATTATACTATTAATTTATTTTAATAATTATTATTTTTAAAGTATGTGTAATATCATACCTATTTATTGGGATAATCTTATGTCAAAGGCTCATAGCTATAGTATTATATATGTATATATATATATATATATATATATATATATATAAAAGGAACATATTCACTTTTAACCGTATCAATTTTTTGCTATAAAAAATTAATATTTTAAATTTTATTAAATTAAAAAAGAATTAAAAAATTTATTAAGTTAAAATGATATCATTGTAGTACAATAAAAATTATATGATTTTATATGTTTTATAATTTTATTACATTATTAAAAAATTATTTGTATTTTCTATTTATAAATAGGTTGTGTAAATTATGGATATCTATAAATAATTATTTTCTAAAATTTTGTATATATCTAAATTATTTTTAAAAATTTTGTATATACCTAAATTATCATGTTTTTTTTGTTTTTGTTTTTGTTTTTTTTTTTTGTGGAATCATCCCCAATTCCCTCCTCATTTTGGCGTTTTAAAATTCCACCACTGCTGCGGAAATTGCAATCTTTAAACTACTAAAACAAGAGGAAGCATGATAAATATTCTAAAAAATGTAAGTACGTACAAGCATGGAGTCTCTGATAACCAATAAATTCCACTTTAAAGTTATTAAAACCTTACAAAGTATAAGTACTTGCAACTTCAGATTCTGATAACCAAGATTCATTTCTTTAGCTAGCAATCTATTAGTGAAGTTAACTAAAGAATAGATTGTCACTGTCCACCAATATATTAGCAAATACATCACTAGATAAAATCTAGTAAATATGTCATACAAAATCTAAGGAAACACAAATAAATTGTAAATGCGTAAAAAAAATTAGCATCAAAAGATATTACAGCAAGAAAATTTCAGCCAAACCTGTGTGCATTGGCACCACATGAACCCTACCAGCACTCCCATATCTCTTAACTACACCACAACCCTTCTTAATAGGGGAGGCGTAATCACATATGAGGAAAAAAAAATGTTGTAAGTTGACATTCTCTTTATGTAGTTTCTGAAATATTCTCTAATATGAGACAAAGCTATAACATGGAATAAGCAAATCATGCATTGATGAATTTAACTTATAAAAATTTTCATGAAGAAAGTGTTACCTATTAGCATACAGAATATTAGTGAAGAAAATGAGACCATTTACATGAAGAAAGGTTAAAAAGTTTATTGGACAAGAATGTTGTAAATAATAGTGTTACATATTTGCATAGAGAATATTCCATAAGATTCTATTTTACCAAATTCTGGTCATCCCAAATAGAAATCTGAAGATTGCCTCCCTAATAACATCTGATCCCAACTCTCAAATTGCGAATAGAAAACTTAAAAAGTGTGCGGCCATGAAAGAGCTATCCTTATTAGCAATTAGATCACAAGTTGGAAACAACAGATAGTTTAATTTCTATCTGTTTCATGTTTAAACTTTCAATCTATTTGTGCTATATATTCCTCAATACATTCTTTTTCAACTTCTCCATGTAAATAAACTAATAATTTTTTTACACGACAATAAAAATGTTAGTGAACTCAATATATATGGATTTCCTTTTTTTTTTCTAGATTATTAATTAAACATGAGAGAGGATCATAGTTGGTTGTATGATAGACTTAATCCAGGTCGTAAAGGTATAGTGCGAAGGTTTTGCGAGGGGCTACAAACATTCCGTGCTTTTGCTTGCTAGTAGGATACATTCAAACGGGGGGGGGGGGGGAACAATTAGATGTCTTTGTTGCAAATGTAAAAATTTGTGATATGCCACAGCTGATGAAGTTGAACTTCATCTTCTTCAACGAGGTTTTTGTGCCTAATTATTATATTTGGACATCACACGGTGAAACTTTAAACACACAGTCAGAAGGAGTAAGTGTAAATGATCCAATATTCATGGCAAGTAATGATGGGGAACCAAGAAACCAATATACAGAAATGGTGTAGGATGTTATTGACCCTTCCATAATGCCACAATCTAAAGAATCACAGTCAACTTGAAGCACTGAGGAACCACCAATTCCTATGGCAAAACAGTTCTTTGATATGTTTGATGCTGCAGATAAGTCATTGTAGCCTGGTTGTACTAAACAATCAGTATTATCAGTGGTTGGGAGATTGCTGAGCATTAAGGCTGACTATAATATGTCTGATGGATGCTTTGATGCAGTAGCTTCTTTCATAAATGAATGCTTGCCAAAGGGGAATAATATGCCTATGGACTTCTATAGTACGAAGAAGATTATTAAAGGTTTGGATTTACCTATAAAAGAACTTCATTGTTGTGTAAATGGATGTATGTTATATTGGAAAGAAGACGTGAATTTGATGCAATGTCGATTTTGTGAAAGTCCTAGGTGCAAACCAAAGCATGCCAAAAAACATTATGATGTTCCATATGCCAAGATGCATTATCTTTCTCTAACTCCAAGACTTCAAAGATTGTATGCATCTACAGCAACTGTGAAGCACATGAGGTGGCACAATCAACATGTGCAATCAGAACCTAGAAAAATCATTCATCTATCTGATAGAGAAGCTTGGAGGCACTTCAACCAAGTTTATCCATCATTTGCTAATGAACTAAGAAATGTAAGATTAGGTCTTTGTACTGATGGTTTTACACCTTATGGACAATCTGGAAAGCAATAGGCTAGTTATTATCACTCTGCACAACTTACCACCTTGGATGTGTATGAAGACCCCTTATATGTTCTTGACTTGTTTGATACCAGGTCCTTACAATTCTAAAAAGAAAATTGATGTTTATATGCAACCATTGACTTTTCTTATCCTCCTAACCATTTCCCACAAGAATATTGCAAACTTAAGGGGGAAGGATGAAATAGAACCTACACCAATGCTTATCACAGTTCAACCTACTAGTAAGTCACACTCTCTAAGAAAAATGACAAATAAAAATCTAAAAATAAGCACTAGTCGAAGCATATCATTCCAGAATTGGAACAAATGGGATAAGGTTCAAGAAACCAAGAGAGGAAATAGATAGCATAAGTTTTTTTGTAGCATTACAACTATGCCCATATAAACCTACCTTCATGACAATGAACTTTTGATATGTGTTTTCCATTAATAAGCAAGTAGCCTCGTGTTTATTCTATGGTTTTATTTCATTAATTTATCTACAATTGCAGGATAAAGTAGATCAAATCAGCATTCTATTCACTTACCAAGGCTGAATTTTGCAGGTATCTTTTGTGTGCAGTCTGGTCACTGAATAAACTGTACAAAATGGCCATTAATTCTGGAACCTAATACAGTGGACTTTATAGATAAGTGTCATAGGAACATTTTTGGAAAAAATTGACTTGATTTGGATGAGTGGATAGAAAGTTATAGAGTAAACAATGAAGGCTACCATTATGCAGTTGCTGGAAATGCTGGTTTCAAGTTAAGTAGGTAAGCTGTTTTAGCTCATTGTAGATCTTAGATGATGGTTAAAACAAATTTTATTACCATATAATTCTCACTTTAAGTATGATACAGACATGGAAAAGAGTCATCTTAGATTCTCAAAAACATGCAGTCTTTCTCTTAGATTCTCAAAAACAATTTTGCTTATCGAAGATGTTAAGATGGAAATATTGGTGAATTTTTTTAATAGCATTTCTATGTAGTCACTATTTCAACTGCTTGGAAGGAACTTAAAGCATACAATTACACTCTTCTGGTACTCCTCTGTTGTGATGGCATGTATGCAAATGTAAATACATTTCTTGTGTCATATGCCAGTGAGAAGTGCTTGTGCTTAAAATAACCTAAAAAAATCTGTTATTATAAAAACTATATACACATGATCTTTTGACATTGTCTACAATAAAAAACTTGTTTATGTATAAACATATAGACTAAATAATTCATGATATGGCAAAACCAAAGCATTAGGTGTGCTAGGTACATGTATGTGATGTTTAAAAGTGAAATGCAGTAGTCTCAAAATGTATAGACTTTTTCTCTGTATTCAAGACTTTTGAAGAAGCAAATAGAGTATAGACTTTTTCTCTGTATTTAGGACTTTTAAAGAAGCAAACAGAGTATAACTAGGGTCTAGGTAATAGATGCTGAAATAGTTTGGAATTGGAGATGTAAAATTATTAAAGACATTTTTCGTTATGATTATATTATTATTTCTTGTTCTCCTTTCCCATGCAAAAGTTTTCTGCTCTCTCCTATAATCATAACCATAGTGTCCATTATTTTCAGCTCCTTTCCCATGTAAAATCACAAGTTCATCTACTAGCAGCTTAAAATAGTTTGTAATTTGAAAGAGACAAATGTGTAACTTTATGCATTGGCAATTCTAGTAACTTTATGCATAGGTTCTTCTCCTTTTAACTCTCCTGTTTTTAGCAGCTGCTGTTTTTTTTTTTTTTTTTTTTTGGAGTGGTTGCATATTTTGTTTTCTAGTACTGACTTTATGCATTGACAATTCTTCTAGAATTTTGCAATGACTGTTCTAAATTTCATCTATTACCAGCTCGAAATAGTACATAATCCAGAAGAGACAAATATGTAACCTTCTCCTTTAAACTCTCCTATTTTTAGTAGCTCATGATTTTTTTCCGTCATCAGGTAGGAATGATAGGAAGAAGGAAGAGAAGAGCAGAATGTCTCCAATCTGTGCCTCCATTACAACCTCCTCATGTTGTAGAGAATGATACATCATCACCTTCCGTAAATCATGATTCGAGCTCTGTTCTAGACACAATTGCATCCTCCGTGGGATTTGAGCAACAGGAACAGTCGAAGCCTCGACCAAATCAAAAGTTACATGTCAATGTTTCTCCACCTTGGAAAGAGTGAGAATATTTTATTTAGATTAATATGGAGAATATATTATTATATAATTAAATATTTATAATTTCACATATTTATTTCTCACATAAAAGCTTACTATATGCTTATCATATTTGTTTTGACAATCACAGATTTGGTTGCATTGATAGTGATAAAATGGTGTGGAAATTATCTATTTCTTTCAAATGTAAGTTTGAAGATGCATATCCAACTTGGAAACAAGTGCCATAGAATGTGAGGGATTTGTGGTTTGAGGAGTTTAATGTATTATTTAATGCGTAAAATATATTTATGGCAAAATTTTTATGAGTATATTTTAGTGACTTACATTAATGAAATGCAGAAATAGTGTACTTGAGATCCTAAAATGGAGCCTTATGTGAAGTTGACATTTGAAAGAAAAAGGAAAAAGAGACTGACTGACACACTGTATGAGGCATGAACAACAGGAAGACCACCATGGGTGGCAAAGGAAGTTTTAAAAAGTATACACAGTATTGGGAATCAGAAGAATTTAAAAAAAACTCAGCAAAAAACAAATCAAACAAGAATATGGATTGAGATGGACTTGGTCCTTCAAAGCATACAAGTGGCTCGATTTCATTTTCTTTGACAAAAAAAAAAAGGCTGGTAGGAATTGATTTCCATGTAAATAGTTTTACATATTATACTACCAATTATGACCACCCCTAATTTTTTTTTTTAGGAGAATAAGCTAAACAGGAAAATCACTCCTTTGGAATTGCATGATTATGCTCATTCATTGAAAAATGCTCGTATTAAACCAAGTGCTCCATTAGCTATTGGCGATGAAGGGGAGGAGAACATAACAGGTAGGCTAAATATTATTGTTCGGACATTTGTGGAAGAGAAGGCTCGAATTATTTCTGTAAGTGCATCCATGTATAAATAATGGTGCTTGAATTGGTTACGAAAAAATGAATTATCTTGTTGCTATGTGTACTTGAGTTTGACCATATGGATTTAAGAAATGTTTAAAAAGAAAAAAGAAAATTTTGGGCGAATTGTGGATAATCTTAAACTTCGAAATTGACCCCCTTTGTTGCCTGACTGATGTTAGTTTAATGTCATGGGTATGTAAACCATTAGAGAAGTATGATGACATATAGATAGTTTCAGGTTTGGAGAGCATCTGAATGCTGAAAATATCAACTACAAAAAGACTGAATGCCATGCATGCATTTCTCTCTATGATTGACTATAAAATTTTGTTTTGTACTTTTGAGTTGTTTAACTTTATCTTCATAACTGCTTTGGTTAGTCGTGTAACCAATTGAAAATCTAGCTAGGAATGGATTTCTGGGCTACAGAGAATCTGAGAAATGTCAAAGCCTTTTAACCCTTCCAATTGAATTTAGCAATTGGGGTCTATAAAGAATTCATACTTTTAGGAGCTTAGTGTTGCACCTCTATGGAGTCTAGCACTTTCTACATTCAACACCTGAACTTGGAGAAATAAAAAGATTTTCCTTTTTCCATATATATAGTTGAACTTTATGAGGAGTTTGCATTTATGAGTCTTTACAAAAGTAGATCTCCCCATATGTTATCAAGAACAAAATGTTGTGTTTTGAGAATACTTTTCATCTCTAACACTTAGTTATTATGTATTGTTCATTACGGAATTTGAGATCATAGAGTGCTTTACATTTTCTTATGTTCCTATTGAGCTTCATGGCATGGTAATTTTTTTCTAGGAGAGAGGTCATGAGTTATATGATAAGGCTTATGATGAGATAGTGGCAAATATAGAAGACAGTGACTCGAGTAGGCCTCCCACAATTAATCATACATCAATATGGCTAGAAACTATTGGTGGCATAAGACATGGACATGTTTACGGCCTTGGTTCGATTGGACATACACTCACCCAAGCATCTTCTTCACGAGCGTTTAGAGCACGGAGTGACAGCCAAAACCATTCCTCTCACTACATGGAGGTGATTGAGCATCTTAAAACTCAAGTTACAACCTTAACGGAACAACTCCAAAAAGCAAGTGAGGATAAAGAGGAGCTCATGACTGCATTTAACAAATCTAACCAAGACAAGGAGGAGCTAATGAATGCATTCAACAGATCAAATCAAGACAAGGAAGAGTTACTAGTTGCATTTAACAAATCAAACCAGGAAAAAGAGGAGTTAATGGCTACCATAAAGGAGTTTATGCAACTTAATTCAGGTAAACGTGAGAGTTCTGCTCTTCTGTTCAAGATTTAGTTGACAATTACTTATATGGTTTAGAGTTGTTGAAAATTTAAGTTGACAATTTACAATCATGTTTTGTTGAGTATAATTTGGATTTAGGATATATACTTTTTTAGAATATAATATTATTGGCATTTGTTTATTCACATTATTTTGTTGGTACTTAGTTATAGAACTAATTTTAAAATTCTGTACAGGGATTTTGTTTTTTATCAAAATGTGGTAGCAAAAAAAAAAAAAATTCCACATAAAAAAATATTTCCAACTAAAATTATAAGGTAGGAATATAGTTCCTACCAAATACTTTTGGAAGAAACAATACCATTTAATAAGAAGATTAAATTTCCTACCAAACATTTTGGTAGGAAAAAAAACAAATCCATTTCCTACAAAAATATTTGGTAGGAAATATTTTTCAAAAAAATTTTCTTCCAACTATTTTGGTTGGAAATATTAAAAAAATAAACGTTTCTTCCAAATTTCCTACCAAATCAATTTGGATGGAAATAATAATTTCGAAATGATGTTTCCTACTAAATATTTTGGACGGAAACATATATATTTTTTAAAAATAATTTTTCTACCAAATAATTTGGTAGGAAATTTAATATATTTTTAAAAATATTATATTTTAAAATCATTTCCTACCAAATATTTGGATGGAAAAATTATTTATTTTATGAAAATAATTTTTCATACCAAATAATTTGGTAGGAATTTTAATATATTTTTTGAAAATATTATATTTTAAAAATCATTTCCTACCAAATATTTGGATGGAAAAATTATTTATTTTATGAAAATAATTTTTCATACCAAATAATTTGGTAGGAAATTTAATATATTTTTTGAAAATATTATATTTTAAAAATCATTTCCTACCAAATATTTTGGATGAAAAAATTATTTGTTTTATGAAAATAATTTTTCCTACCAAATAATTTGGTAGGAAATTTAATATATTTTTTTGAAAATATTATATTTTAAAAATCATTTTCTACCAAATATTTTGGATGGAAAAGTTATTTAGTTTATGAAAATAATTTTTCCTACCAAATTATTTGGTAGGAAATTTAATTTATTTTTTGAAAATATTATATTTTAAAAATCATTTCCTACCAAATATTTAGGACAGAACAATTATTTATTTTTTTAAAAATAAATTTTCCTACCAAATCATTTGGTCAGAAATTTAATTTAACTTTTTTACAAATTGTTTTTATTAAATAATTTCCTACCAAATCTTTTGGAAGGAAAGTGTTTACATTTTTTCCTACCAAACCAGTTTGGTAGGAAAAAAAATTCAGCTTTTTTATTCATAGATTTCTGACCATATACCAAACTTCCTACCATAATTTTTGTCCAAAAATACCTTCCATATACAAAAAGTTGGACGGAATTTTTTTTTTGACGAAGGTTTTTCCGACCACTTGGGTTTGGACGGAAAATGGTCGAAAAATGCAATTTCCTACCAAAATTGTTAATTTTTTGTAGGAAATTTTGGTAGGAAAAATAATGATTTATTATAGTGAGAGCACAACTGTGCAGCAGCCCCTGCAAGCTTTTTGAATCTTTTAGAAACTTTCAACTCAATTTCAAGATAGTTTACAACTTCTAAATCAATTCTAGGATGGTTTGGAGGCTTTATAAAGAGGCATTTTATGACCTAAATCAAGATAAATCACCACAATACATCAATCTTTTCATTTTTCCTTGTGAAAGGCATCAAGAAAGTCTATGGAAAGAAAGAGAAGTTTAGAAGTAGGAAGAACTTAAGATTGTAGGCTTACCACATTTTATCTTCCATACTTTCTCTTTTTACTTTCTTGTTTTCAACACTCTTTGTTCTTTTGTTTCTTTGTATTCAAATAATTAAGATGTTGTCTGTGTTTTTAAGATATGTTTTTTATGTTAATTTTGATACTTTGAGATTCATGTGTTAAAGATTTTTTCTTTGATCATATTAATATTACATCTTGAGTATTTATACAACTTTGGATTTCTTTTCAATGAATTATGTTGATATCTTTTATGTTTGAACTCATATACTTGACTTGCATGATTGAATAGCTAGGATAGTTGATATTTTGATTGATTTTCTAAGTAGCATTGTTAATTTGATTAAGGTGTAGCTCATGGCTTAATTAGGTTAATAGGGAATTGCGTGATTCAAGTTATGCATTTTTCAAACTCATTGTTACGTTTAAATTGATATTGGTGATACCTTAGGTGTTTATCAATCTTGTTTTTAATCTAAGATAATATTAATCTAATTAGTGCTCAGTTGTTAGTTGATCAAGTTGGCTTAGGTTAGGAATTAGGTTAGAGATTAATTTATTGCACTCAGTGGAATTAATCTAATTCCGTAAGGATAAAGATTTCCAGTGATCAGTGGAATCCTAAAATAATTGCTCGAAGTAATCACATAAATAATAAGTTTTGTAATTGATTCATGACATATGCTAAGTACTTAATAGTTTCTTAGTTGGTCTTGAAGTTTTCTTTTTCTTGTTTGTTTTCTATTTTATTTCTTTATTTCTTAATTTGTTTAGAAGTAGGATTTATTAATTTCCTAATCTATTTTCCTCCAAATTCACTGGTACATACTTGTATATAAGACGTTATTAGAATTAATTAAGTTAATTGTTCACAAGAAGATTTCATAAGAAATAAAAGGTTGATTTTTTTTGTAGAGTATACTTCTCATGTTCTTTTAGGGATCGATACCTTACTTGCTACTATACTATATATATAAAGGAGTAAGGTTTAAAATTTGTTGGTATATGATGATTGTATTTAAAAGAACCATATTTTGAATATCATGAACTTCCGGAACATATTTTTTGCGCCATTGTCGAGAAACAAAGGAATGTTGTTGTGGAGTTATGACATAAAAAGATGGGTCTTTAAAAATGCAATTATTATGCACAACATAGTGTAGTAGTAACTAAGATATCGATCTCTCAAGAAACAAGACAAATATACTCTATAGGAAAAATTATTCTTCCTTGTTCCTATGACATATTCTTGTGAGATCCTAATGATGCATTATTTAGAAGTACGTACAAATAAATTGGAGGAAAATCAAATTAGGAAACTATCGAATCCGACTCCTAAACAAATTAAAAAACAAAGAACAAAATAGAAAGCAAGCAAAAATAGAAAATTCAAAACCAATTAGGAAATTATCAAGTTCTTAGATGTATATCATAAAATCAATTATGAAACTCATTAATTAGACTACTTTGAGCAGACGATTTTAGAGAATATATTGAATGCTATGAATCCCTATTCTTGCTTAATTGGATTAATCTTTGTTGAACGCCACCAATTAATCCCTAATCTAATCATTAATCTACTCCAATTTGATTATTTTTTTCTTAAAAACATTAATAATTCAATTAATCAATTGTCATAGACCAACAATTAAGATTGATACATATCTCAAGACATCACCAACATCAAGTTTCAATTGCATGTAATTTAAATTACATAATTCCCGATTAACCAAATCAAGCCATGAACAACAGCATAATATAAATCTATAGATGCTACTTCAAGAATTAATCAATCAAAAGATCAATTTTTTAGCCATATAATCATGTACGTGAAGTATGTGAGCTCAACATATAAGAAACTTAACACAATTGATAAGAAAAGATAGCTAAAATTGCATAAATACTCAAGAGGTAATCTTAACAATATAAAAATAGAAACTTTAATACATGAATTTCAAAGTATCAAAACTAACATTAAAACACAGCCTCAAAAACATGAATAACATCTCAATTGTTTGAATACAAATATAACAACATGTAAACAAGAAATAAATAAGAGAAGTTTGAAAGATTAAACTTAGGAAGCCCACAATCTCTTTGTTCTTCTTGCCTCCCAACTTCTCCTCCTTTCCTTAGCTTTCCTTGATGCTTTCCTCTAAAGAAAGGTATATTATTGTGATATCTATGTTTCAATATGTTCCCTCTTGAATTTAGATGTGTATAACCTTTATATAGAGTTTGTAAACCGTTCTTAAATGAATTAGGAAAGTTTGCACTGCCACTGGAGTGATTTAGGACTTTCTAAACCTTTAGAGACATTGCACGGGATACATACACCAGTGTGCCCTCAAGCCGTGCATCTTTTTGAGCAAAATCCTTCGATGCTGGTACAGGATATTGCACGGCCGTGCATGTAATCGTGCACTCTTACACGGGCAGCTGCACAACCGTGCCATAAGCCGTGCAGTTTGCAAACATCAAATTTTTGTTCTTTTTCTAAACTTCTGAGAGCTAATCAAAATCCTCTGTTCTATATGGCGTGATGCACGAGTGTGCCACAAGCTGTGCATAACTCCTGGAATTTTTCCTCCTTACTCTATTTTGCATGGTTTAAAGCATGGTCATGCACCAAGCCTTACATACATTAAAAACCCTTAAAATCCTATATAACTCATGTTCCAAGGCTTTCTCACTATCCGACAATCACTTTTGTGTTAAAGCTCATCATGTAAGCTTATGTTCTGCTAATTTTTCTCCAAAGTTATCTAGAAATACAATAGAACACAAAATGAGTAGAAACTATCTATTATCACTGAGAAGAATGCACAAAGGCTAAGGAAAATAGTTATGAAAATATGACAATATCACGCCTAACAAAACACTCCCACACTTAACGTACCAGCAAAATAAATTTTCAAAAGGATTAAAAGCCTTCAATACGAATTTTGAAAAGGTACGGTGGATATGCTCCTTTTTCTTTTTACGATGAAAAACAACTGAACATCTATTCAATCAAAAAGAATTAGGCAAACCTATATATTAGGTCAAATATTTCTAAGGCTATTGAAGTTAGCCTAAATAAGTTCATATCCGTTTAATGCATCCCACTCCCTTCTTTGATCAAAGCATATAATCAATGTAAATCATACAAGTTAGGAATATATAACCAATTCAAGTTGGTGCACTTTGTACTTATCTAAACTACTACAAATTGGATAGTAAACTATGACTTTTGTTTTAACTTGGTTGGGTACATTTTGTACTTTTCTCAACACTATTTTTTTCTACCCAACATCTTTCTCTTTAAAAACAAAAAAAAAATTCTTGCTTTTTCTTGCTCACATTTTTTTCTTGGGATTTATAGCCTCAAATGATACGTTTCGTTCCATTTCACCATATTAGTTCCTTTTCATACTTCTTTTTTACTCAAGAATGCAACCGTTAGGGCACTTGCGTTCCATATGTATTTTTTTATCCTATTTACTTAATTTCAAATTTAAGACCAGCTTAGATAATTAGCATATACACCATACTTATATTTCATCACGTCAATTATATGAATTTCTCAAAATAAAAAAGATTCGTACATTCACCAAGAAATAAATAAGGTTAAACTAAAATTTCAAGACTTATTTATCTCTAACCTAATATAAAAGTTTAACAAAAATGAACTCACCAAAAGAAATATCAAATCATTTTTTAAAGTAAAAAAGAAAAGAATTAGCTTAACCAATTCTTAACCAAAAAGCTCATGATATTATTGTCAAAAATTTTGCTTTGCCCAAAATCCCATAAAATAAATTTTTTTTTAAAAGTTAGAATAATTTTGAAATTCCACCCCACTTAAACCATACATTGTCATCAATGGATTAAACAACAAAGCATAGCCAAAAAGGACCAAGAAAAATAATGGGAGAGAAAACAAAATACTTCTTTAGATACAAAATACTTCATGATTGCCATATGCCAAATAAAGCTAGAAAACTTGAAACTATAATTAGCCATAAGAAAACATCAAAGCTAGACAAAACATAGTGCTAGAATATTAAGTACATGTCTAAAAGGAGAAAAAAAGGCTAATTAAAAACAATATAAAGAAAAGTACACAAAAAGAAACCTAGTCCAGAATTAAGAAGAAAAAAAAAGCTAAAAATAGACAAAGAACTCAAGCTACAACAAAAATAAGGGATAAGAATACTTTTTCAGCCATTTTCTTTGAAGAACCAGGAGCAAGGGATGCACAAGAAGGAGCACGGGCATGTATGTACTATGCAATTTGTAGCAAATCAAAACCTTACCTGGCACGGGCGTGCAGCTGATCATGCAGAGCTCTTAAGACTTATAAAAATAGAGTAGAGGACACGGTTGCCCAGAATGGACATGTAGTCGAGGGCACTAGTATCTGCATGGTCATGAATTTGCCATGCATCACCACTGAATGTTCCAATTGATAAAGAAAGTTGCAGAACCTTATGAATTAGAGTCTTTTGGCTATCTAAAGTGTAAGCAACAAAATAGTAAAAATATGCCCTTGTAAAACCATACTAAAGCACATAAGAATCAAACACACAAAATCTAAAATAATAAAGAAAAAGAAAGTAATACAAAACAAAGTAAATGAAGACTCCTTTGGATTGCCTCCCAAGAAGTGCTTTTGTTTAACGTCTTTAGCTCGACGTGACCATTCATTCTTAGCCATTGTAGATAGGTTGTTCAAGGTGCAACTCATAGGTTGGATGAACTTGAGCTCTTTCATAGAATAGTTTCAATGTTTGACTATTAACCTTAAAAATCTTACCGGTAACAAGAGCTTGAATTTCTACAACACAATGTAAAAGGACGTTAATAACCCATAAAGAACCAATCCATCTAGATGTAAGCTTACTTAGAAAGAGACATAAGAGGGAATTATAAAGCAAAATCTTATCACCGATATTGAAATTCTTTCTAGAGATCATCATATCATGGTAAAACTTAGTCTTCTCCTTGTTAATCAAAGAATTCTCATAAACATCGTTTCTTATTTCCTCCAATTCTTGAATTTGCAATTTATGATGAGTGAGAACATCATGAATGTCCAAATTACATTACTTAATAGCCCAAAATGCCTTATGCTCTAACTTAATCGGTAGGTGTGACAAGCTTTACCAAAAAAAAAAAAAAAAAAGCCTATATGGAGACATGCCAAAAGGTAGCTTGAATACAGTATAAGCGAATAATTCATCACCCAAATAAAGACTCTAATCTTTTTTATTAAGGTTCACAACTTTTTCAAGAATAAATTTAATTTCTCTACTAGAAATCTCTGCTTGACCATTAGCCTTAGGGATGATATACAGTGGAAATCTTATGATAGACTCTATACTTTTTGAACAATGGTTCCACCACCCTATTACAAACATGGGATTCTCTATCACTAATGATTGCCTTAGGAACTCCAAACCTATTAAAAATTTGGTCCTTAACAAAATTAATTGCTACTTTAGCATCGTTAGTCTTGGTAACCCTAGCTTTCACCCATTTAGAGATATAGTCAACAACCCACAAAATGTAAATGTTCCCAAAAGAGTTAGGGAAAGATCCTATGAAATCAATTCTTCAAATATCAAAAACTTTACAAACTAAAATATACCTAGGGGGCATCTTATCTTTCCTAGATAATTTTCCAATTCTTTGGCATTCATTACAAATCTTGACAAATAAATATGCATTGTTATATAAACTAGGCCAAAAGAAACCATTTTCAAGAATCTTACCAAAATGACCATCCACACTCAAATTTATGACTAAATGCAAGTATGGATTGAAATTCTTTTTCAGGTTCATATTTTCCTATCACATTATCAGCACAAATTTTGAACAAACAGAGTCATCCCAAATATAGAACTTGGTGTCATGCTTGATCTTTTCCATTTAAGCTCCAGTTAAGTCAATGAGTAGTTTTTTAGTTACAAAATAATTCACAATGTCATCATAACAAGGAGAACTATCATGCAACATATATAAATGCGCTTCATAAAACAACTCAGATATAGATAATACTTCTCTTTCATAGGTGTGCCTACTTAGATGGTCGGCCACATAATTCTTGGCTCTCCTTTTATCACAAATTTTAATATCAAAGTCTTGTATATCAAGAGTCTAGGCTTAGACTCTTTCTTCTTGAGCAAGTGCCTCAAAGCTGCATGATTAGAAAAGATAATCATCTTAGTTCCTAACAAATATGAACAAAAATTTCCTAAAATAAAGACCATAGCATAAAGTTCCTTCGAAGTAATAGTGTAGTTGTATTGTGCAGGATTAAGCATATAAGAAGCATAATAAATCACATAAGGAACTTTATCTACTCTTTGCCCTAAAACTGCACCTACAGCCTTGTCACTAGCATTTTATATAATCTCAAAAGCCAAATCCCAATTGGGCTATTGGATTATAAGGGCCGAAATCAATTTGTCTTTAAGCAAATCAATAGCCTTTTGCAATTTTCATCAAAATCAAAAGAAGTCTCTTTTTGCAACAAATAACACAAAAGTTGTGTAATTTTGGAAAAATCATTGATGAACTTTCTATAAAACCCAGCATGGCCTAAAAAGGCCCTTATTCCATGAACATTAGAAGGGTAAAGAAAAGATTTGATCATATCTATTTTAGTTTTATTAACTCTAATTCCCCTACTGAAACAACATGCCCTAAAACTACGCCTTGATTAATCATAAAATGCCATTTTTCATAGTTCAAGATAATGTTAGTGTTAATAAATCTTTTAAGAATGAGTTCCAAATTTTTCAAGCATGTGTTAAAAGAATTTCCATACAAAGTGAAAGAATCTATAAAAACCTCAATAATGTGGGTTACATACTCAGAAAAAATAGAAAGCATACATCTTTCAAAAGTGTCGGGACCATTACAAAAACTAAATGGCATTCTCCTATATGCAAAAGTTCCAAAGGGATATGTGAATGTGGTCTTTTCTTAGTCCTCGAGTTTAATGACAATTTGGAAGTATCCAGAGAACCCATCTAAGAAGTAAAAATCTAAGGAACTAGTAAGACGCTCTAACATTTGGTCCAAGAAGGCCAAGGGAAAATTTTTCTTCATAGTGTTGGCATTAAGTATCCTACAGTTGGTGCAAACTTTTCAACCGTTTTGAAGTCTAGTAGAAACCTTTTCTCCTTCCTTACTTTTAATGATGGTGATGCCGATTTTCTTAGGAACAATATGAATTCAGCCTACCCACCTAGAATCAAGGATAGGAAAAATAATACCAATTTTTTATAATTTTAAAACCTCAATTTTCACTACTTTGTTCATTGAAGAGTTCAATCTCCTTTCGGGATCTCTAACGTCTTAGTGTAGAACCCCGTATTTTAATTTTGACTGGCTACTACTTTTAATAAAATGATCATTTGTATCAGTAGCCAGAACAAAAGATGATTGTTGTAATGAGAAGAATAATTCGGTGCAATAAAAATATATAGGGACCCGGATGTAATTTTGAATTTGTTCTACCCCTACTCTAAATTTTCTGGAGGCTACTACTTTTAATCATATCATTCACATTCAAACTTAAAGAATAAAACAAAACTCAAACACTAAATATAACTAAGGTTAACTTAAATTTTCAAGACTTAGCAAAAATCCAACTTATTACACAAGTTTATCTTTTAAATAAAAATCAAACCATAATTAATGACAAATCCATATCCAAAGTTAAAAAGAAAATCACAATTCCATTATAGACAAATAAGCTCAATTTAGCTCCAAATCTCCAAACATTCAAAATTTCAATTTGTTTTTCAATTTTTTCAATTTTTTAACAAAATTATTTGGTACAAAGAAAACACCAAGATCATAACCAGAAAACACCAAGATCATTGATAAAAATTTGGAGAAAGAATATTACTAAACCACTCCCCCATACTTAAACTGGACAATGTCTTGATTGGCCAAAAATTAATACAAGAAAGTATCTTCAAAGGGACCAAAAAATGATAAAGCAGAGATAGAGTTAAGCAATACTCCCCAAGTGGAATAATACTCCAAAAATATTAAGTATGGAATAGAGAGAAAAGCTTGTCCAAGAGGACTTTATTCTGACCTACAAAAGAAAACACAAATAAAAGTATAAAGAAAATAAAAGCAAAATAAATCACACCTAAATAAAACAAAGCAAACTAAAGAAAAATACTAATAAAAAATCCTAACAAAGCAAATAAAGACACGGCTTACTCCCCCGTACTTAAGATGGAAAATATTTTCCTTATTTGGGGAGGGAAAACAAAATACTTAATAAAACCAAACATAAAACAAATATACAAACTCTTTCCATTCATCATACTTCCTCATCAAACATTTGGAAAAGAGATTAAAGCTTATTCAAAAAGGTAGGCATGATGAATATAGACAGAATAGAGGTTTTTGAAAAATAGAGGGTGTATGGAAAATATTAGTTGCAATCAATATAAATGCATTGCCCCCCGTCCGTAGTACCTTTTTAGACATCCAAATCAAGTTCCCAACATAAAGATGTAAATTACATCTAAAAAGTGTGTAACCATGAGAATCACCACTTATCCCTTCAAAAGGATTATCACAATTAAAATTCCCCTTAAAACTTAGTATTTGAGTTTTCAAAGATGGGATCAAGAAATTCTTTCTTTTCAAATTATGGTCTACAAAAACTAAGTTACCTCCTTTTAAATGGGGTGAAGGGTAGAAATTACCACCATCCTCCAAGGAATTCTTATAATGTAGCATGGATAAATCTAACTCATTGAGGCATGTGAAGCTCAACACATCATCATTTGGACTATTATTCTCCAAGAATTGGGAGAAGCCTAAAAAACCATGTGACAAGAAGGTAGGATTATTAGCATATAGAGTAGAATCGAATACTACTCTTGTCACATTGTGCAATTGTCCCTCATATCCTCTCTTCTCTATGTGGGGGTCCTCTTGTGCAAGTGTATGGGCCTTTATGGCATTTTCACCTAACTTAGCTAGTTGTGTTCTTTGATGACTCATTCATTGAGAAGATTCTTTGTACCCCCTAATACATATGTTTGTGTTGGCAACAAAGGATTTAATTGAAACTTCAAGTGACATCTCACAAAAAACGTTAATCCGAGCTTGCAACCTTATCAACATATCAGCATTATTACTCATGTGACATTGTGTGCCCGTGAATAATTATCCATGATGATGTTTTAAATCTCGTACTTAAAGAAAAAACAAAAATCAAATCGAAAATAAAAATAACAGTAAAATAAAGAAAAAATATACAAAATAGAAATATTCACAAACTACCTAAACACAAAAGTTAGTGATATTTACAAATACAACAAAGGCTAAATCAACAAAACTTGAGTGTTTTCGATAGTGCCCAGCCTCAGCAATAGTGCCAAAAACTTGATGGGTATTTTTTAGTGTAAAAAATATTACCAACAAATTACACAATTGATCAAGCTTTAATTGAAATGTCAACCACTAAAATCACACATATGGGCAAGTATATCCATCGTATAGTATAGGGAGTAACAAATATCGAATCCACGAGAACTTAGGCACCCAATTTACTTTACCCAAATCTTTATTGTTTAGCCAATAAAATAAAAAGAAAAAATAAAGAAAATAAATACAGATAAAAATAGATATAACTCAAGGATGCAATTTCATGTAACTAGACAATTATTTTGACAACACAAGATTGCATTAATTAACATTTATCACAATCAATTGTCGTCTTGATATCATAAAGGATTTAATATAGACCCACTTCGTCTGTAATCCATGGAATCACTATCTTCTAGTTAAATTAGTGAACATATTCTGTCTCAACTAACTTATCCAAAAGATGCATTAAAATCGATCGAGATAAGATCTACACTCTATATTTTATCATAAAGTTCCCATCCATTGTCAAAGAATTAAGCTTCACAATATTTTCGAAGGCATAAACAGAGTCAACTTACTTCTCAAAACTTAGCCTATGTCATACCCAATATATAAGTGTATATAAAATCAACTCTTCTAGAAAGATCTTAAGTAGAATTTTCAAGTAAAAAGATAAATAATAACTCTACTAAACTAATACATATCAACACATGCTAAAAAGTCTTGAAAACTAGCCTAAAAATGTGAAAATTTTGAAAAAAAACTAAAAGAGGTTTTGTTCTGTATTTACAAACGAAAAAAACTGCACTTAATTGGACCTTAGCTGATATTAACGAGATTAGTCTATCTACATGCATGCATCGCAACATTTTAGACGATGACACTAAGTCATCTAGAGAGCCCCAAAAAAATTGAACCCCCTGATGATGAAAGTAATGAAAAATGAGGTTTTGAAATTGCTAAAAGTTTGTATCATTCTTCCTATCACTGATTCTAGGTGGGTAAGCCTGATTCATATGGTTCCTAAGAAAAATAGAATCACTATCATTGAAAATAAGAAAGGACAAAAAGTTCCTACAAGGCTTTAAAATAGTTGGAGGGTTTGTACCGACTATAGGACATTTAATGCCAATACTAGGAAGGACTACTTTTCCTTACCTTTCATGGACTAAATGTTGAAACATCTAGCCAGTTCTTCACATTTTTGCTTGCTAGATGGGTTATTTGGATATTCATAAATTGCTATTGCACCCGAAGACCAAGAAAAGACTACATTCACATATCCTTTTTGTACTTTTGTATATAGAAGAATGGCTTTTAGTCTTTATAATGGTCATAATACTTTTGAAAGATACAGGCTTTTCATTTTTTCTAAGTATGTTACACATATTATTAAGGTTTTCATGAATAATTTTATTGTTTATGAAAATTCTTTTGATGCATGCCTTAAAAATTTAGAACTCATTCTTAAAGCGGTGTATTGAAACTAACCTGGCGTTCAACAATGAAAAATGACACTTTATGGTGAATCAAGCTATAATTTTGGATATTTCAATTGGGGGCATTGAGGTTGGTAAAGCTAAAATTGATGTGATACAATCTCTTCCTTACCATTCTAATATGTGTGGAATAAGGGCCTTTTCAAGCCATACTAGTTTTTATAGAAGGTTTATCAAAGATTTTTCAAAAATATTGCACAACCTTTATCCTATTTATTGCAAAAAGAAATATCTTTTGATTTGCTGAAAATTGTGAAAAGGATTTTAATTTGCTAAAGGAAAGATTGATTTCAGCTCTAATAATCTAACCACCCAATTAGAAATTGCCTTTTGAAATTTTATGTTATGCTAGTGATTTGACAATAGGAGCAGCCTTAGGGTAAAGGGTAGATAATGTTACTCATGTGATTTACTATGCTTCTCATATGCTTAGCCTTGCACAATGAAATTATACAACTAATGAAAAGGAACTTTACGCTATTATTACTTTGGAAAATTTTCGTTCTGATGTTGTTTTTGTGCATGGGTGTGTTTGTGTGGGAAATATTCTCAACAAAGCCACAATCAATTCAAGTTTTAAAGTTACACAATCAAAGGTAAGTATGCCTAATTAGCAAGTATCGAATCTACAGAGAAGTACAAGTACCACTACTTCCTTCTGATATTATTGTTCAACCAATCAATAGGCAAAACGATGTAATGAACATACTAAACTAATGGGTACTAAAGTCCACACATGAAAAAGTCACAGGGCTTCTCAAAGGATAGGAAAAGAAGAAATAGGCTATGTAAAAGTAGAGACTGTCCAATTAAATATTAAGAAAGCCAATTCCCTTTAAACCCATAAAATTTGATCCCAAGTACCAGTATGATTATTAAAAGTCAATTTCACCATTTCTCAAAGCATGAAATCCTAAACCTTAATTTTAATTGACCAATATCTCTATCAAATCAATTAATTTTAAGAAGTATTAAGATCCACTCATACAAACATCTAGAAGGTATAAAATTCCTATCTCTAGGCAATTTAGCAACCCCTTTGATTACCAAGTTTAAAATCCCTAATCTCTTTCTCGAATTAATTAAACGAAAACAAACATTGGATCCATTGATTTAGTGTTCAGCTCTCAAACCCATCTCTTGAATTTATTAAGAATAAACCAATTAATTGAAAATTTAATCAATCCCAAATCAACAACCCAGCACAAGAAAGCCAAAGTAATCAAACACAAAAGATTAAAATTCTATAGATTCAAAGTAAATCACAATCAAAAATATCAAATGAGGGTTTATACCTTCAAAATCAACTAGAAATCAACTTAGATCCGTATTAATAAAGTTAGATTACAAAGATAAGAAAAGAGACCACTCACAGACAAGCTTTATTCCTTCCTTCCTTGATGGCCTTAATCCTGCTCCTTGTTTTTTTAAGCTTTCTAGGTCTCTCTAGGGTTTTCCTTTGTCCAAGCTCTCCATTTTCAAGTTTATAAAAAGGTATATATAGATTTTCCCTTGAAAATACCTAAAAATCGACGAATTGGAATTTTTTGCTATATTAGGCGGCCCTGCTTGAATTGAGCTAGGTATGGCTACCTCTAAAATTTTTTCACAGTGTCTGTAAAGAGAGGAGCCACCCAACACACTTTGGGCGGCCTTACCCCCTTGCAGATCCTTGTTATCCTAATTTTCTTCTGAAAATGCTAAGAGGGGGGACGGTCTTACCTAGGCTAAACTAGGTAGTGCCACCTACTAAGAGTTTTTTTTAGCTTTCTTCGTTATTCTTTTTACCTTGTTCTTCATCATTTGGTCATTTAATACTTCCTACACAAAAATAAGGTAAAAAGGGCGGGATGAGTAGTCATCTAAGCTAAATTCATAACAAATCCCATACAAATGACATAGGGATTATAGAAATAATGAGCACTCATCTCTCCCCCACACTTAAGCTTTTACTTGTCCTCAAGCAAATTATAACTATCCATAATAAGCACAAAGCTCCCTAGCAAAGTAAATAGCATTCTAAGATGGCATTCTAGGCAAATTAACAAGAATGATTTGGAATATGTACAAATATAGCTATTATGGTGGGAATATCATTCCTCTCTTACTCTAGAATTTATCCCAATATTTATGTACCAAGCTAACCTCATGTAGACCAGTATATTAGGCTAGACACCGCCAAGGTCAATGAAGTTAAGTTAAAGTTTAAACCAATAAAATGTGATTCACAATGCTTCTTAAGTCAAGAATATAAACAATGTGATTTATATAAGTTAGGATTACCCAACTTACTCCAATTTCATGGTTTACAAGAGTTGTATTGCAAAGTAGCAAAACATTACATTACAAAATATTAAAGTAGCAAAGGAGGAGCCTCTCATAATAATCATCATTTTTTATGTCATTTTTCTACAAAGAAATACATCTACAATTATTTAGAATGATTGCTTTGCATTATTTATATCATTTTTTTTTGTAGTTTTTATTTTTTATATCACAAGTTATTTTCATTGATGAGTGCTCATTGTGTATATATTTTCTCTAGCATTTGTTCCTTATTTGTGGTAAAATCTTATTTAAATCACTACTAACCATACCATTTTCCCTTGTTTTGTTTAGGAATTATAAAAGATCATTTAAGGATGAACAAGGGCAAAAAAGCATGAAGATTGAAGTAAAAATGGTGAAAATTTTGGTACCGAGTAGCCTAGGGTGGCTCGACCACCCTGGGCCACCTAGGCCAACTTTTTTTTTTATAATAATCAGAACTAGGCAGCCCATGGTGGCCCCAAGGACCTTGGGCCACCTAGCATAGTTTCACAAATTTTGCTCTGTTTTGGGATTTTTACGATTTTTCTATTGGAGAACTATAAATACCCTATTATAAGTCTTAAAAACACATCCTAGGGTGGCTAGTAACCTAGATATCCCTTGGAGAACTCAAGAAACACCAAGAAAAGAAGGATCAAGGCCAATAAGAATGGAAGAAAAATAGTTGATCTAAGAGGATTTCAAGAAAAGAATAGGGAAATAGCTTATCTATGAGTAATCTATTTTCTTATTTTTGTAATCTTACTTTATCAATATAGGTTTATAATTGAAGGTATAAAGCCTTATTTGATGTTTTGAATGATAATTTACTTTGGATCTAATGAATTTCAATCTTTTATATTTGATTACTTAGGCTTTCTTGTGTTGGGTTGTTGAATTGTGATTGTTTGAGTTTTTCAGTTAATTGGTTCTCTCTTAATGAATTCAAGATATGGGGTTGAGAGTGGAATACCAAATTAATTAATTCAATGTTTATTTTCCTTTGATTAACTAGAGGGAGAGGTTGAAGGATTAGAATTTAGTAATTAAAGTTGTTGCTAAATTGCCTAGAGATAGGGATTTTGTGTCATCCAGATATTTATTTGAGTTGATCTTAATGCTTTCTAAATTTAGTTGATTTGATAGAGATATTGGTCAATTAAGTTTGGGATTAGGGATTCCATGCCTGGAGAAAGGGTAAGATTTGCTTTTGAACACTCATAATGGTACTTGGGATTAGATTCCATAGTCTTAAAGGGGATTGCTTTTCATAATGTCTAATTGGTGAGTCTCTACTTTTACATGGCCTCTCTCTCTCTCTCTCTCTCTCTCTCTCTCTCTCTCTCTCTCTCTCTCTCTCTCTCTCTCTCTCTCTCTCTCTCTCTCTCTCTCTCTCTCGTTTTATTTTTTCTTTTTTTTTTTTTGCTCTTTGAAATGCCTTATAACTTTTCTTGTGTGGATTCAATGCATTCTCTATGTAGTAGTTTAGTATAGTTAGTTTTATTTACTTTATCTCTTTATTTGATTAGCTAGACAATAAGATTAAAGGAAAGTAGTGGTAATTGCTAAGTTGGATCCGATATTTTCCATTCCACATACTTTGTGATGAGCATATTTGCCCAATTGTGTAGTTTTAGTGTTTGACATTTTAATTAAAACTTGATTGTTTGTGGCTTTTATTGATACTATTTCCCACACGCAAAAATACATCAACATTCACCATAAGACATGCACTTTACATTCCTGGTCCTTTTTTCTTCTCACTTCAGTAGGTGCGTTGAGCAACCTACCTTTTGCTACTACTTGCTTTTACATTAGAGATCACACCCAAAAAAATTGAAAAACATTAGAGTACATGGCATAAGAATGAAAACTGCCACTCAACAAGAGATAAGCCAAGAATCTACCCTCATTTTTTTTTTTTTTATAAAAGGCATTAAGCCTTAATTTTATTGAATTGAAAAAGATTGTTCAGGCTCTAGCCTGTACACGAATAGTAGGGAGCTGCATTCTATCAAGATTACAAAAACCCCTAGCTTCCGAGGGAAGCTCTATAAAAAATGAATATACAGAAGATGAAGCAAGAGAACACGCCACATTTGCTAAAGCATCAGCTACTTGGTTTCCTTCTCGGTAAACATACCTTACATTGCATCTGTCAAAGCTATGTAGGAGCAATCGGATATGCCTGAAGGACTCATAAAATTGCCAAGGTTTTGGAAACGAGCCATTAACCTGATTGACCAAAACTTGAGAGTCTGATTGTACCAAAATTGTGCGATATTCGTGGCGCGAGCACCAACGAAGCCCCTGAAGTAGTGCCATAGTCTCCGCTTTCTGATTGGTTCCAATACCAATATTTCTTGCAAAAGCAAATAAGAAATAGCCAGCTGAATCTCGAATAATACCCCCAATACCTGACATTCCTGGGTCTCCTTTGGAAGCCCCATCAACATTAAGAACAACAACATTGGTCGACATTGGTTTAAGCCAAACAACTGGAATGAGATTATGAATTGTAGAGCTCTTCCACTGAATTGAAGCAGGTAGCTCTAGGGGCAAAGAGAAAGGCTGAGATAAAGGCTATACCCTTGAAATATCAGCCAAAGTGGAGAAGACTTTCTTTCAAAAATGGGCATCTGTGAAGGATCCCCCATCATAGAGAATATCATTTCGGAATCTCCAAATCTCCCATACAAAAGAAGTAATGAAAGCTCTAGCAAAATCTCTATAGCCAACCGAATTAATCCACCAAGAAGAGATATAAAGATACAAATTTCCACAGGCAACCTCTATGTTTAGGATATTTGCAACCAGCTTCCAAACATCAACAATAGTAGAACAGTCCATGAAAATATGTTGAGGAGATTCACGGTCTAAAAGACAAAAAGAGCACCTACTAACCTGCTGAATACCTAGCGCAGCAAGCGAAGAATCCAATGGAAGAAACCCATTGAACATTTTCCAAAAGAAGACCTTATATTTTGATGGAAGAAATGAATGCCAAACAGTCTTAAGGAAGATGCTTGAAGGTCTCTTTTGCCTTAAGAAATCCCAAGCTGATGAAACAGTGAAGACCCCTGATGTAGTCAGTTTCCAAAGCTGCCTATCTGATCCATTATCAAGATTAGGAGGAGAAGTTGTAAGCACCTTCCAAGCCTGATTGTGATCCAGCAACTGAAGAACTTTATCTGCCCGCCAAAAGCCAGATTCTATCAAGCTATGCAATTTCAACTCAGGGTTACGAACACAGGTGGTGGTGTCAGCAAGCCTCCCAGCTTCCGACCATGAATCGTACCAAAAAAAAATATTTGAAGCAGCTAGAATGAAGCAGATATGTTCATGCATCGTGGTAATAACTCCACAAATCCGACGCCAAGTGAGAGATGAACCAGCCTTAGCCTTGAGCATACTCGGATTCAACGAAGAGGAGATATACTTAGCCCACATGAATTTTGCCCAAAGGGATTCCTGTAGTCGAAAGTTCCACTAAGGTTTGTAAGCAAAGGCTGTTGAAAAATCCTGCAATGAGCGTAGGTCAAGTCCGTTTTCCTCAATTGGATAGCACAGTGAAGACCAATTACGCCAATTTCTCCACAATCCATAATCACTAGAACCCCAAAGAAAATTTACCATATACTTAGCAATATCTCTGAAAACCTGAGGGGGCGGAGATAGGGCCTGCAAAATATGAAGAGGAATAGATGATAAAATCGTTTTAATCAAAATGAGGCGGCCACCAAAGCTGAGGGTCTTATATCTCCAACTATGCACTTTAGTAATAATAGTATCCACCAAAGGTTGGTAATGACACCTCTTGTTTCTTCCCTTAAAAATAGGGCAACCTAAATATTTAAATGGCAGAGCATTCCAAGAAAAACCAAGAATTCTCTGAACAAGAGAGATACGACTCATCTGTGTTTTAGAAGAAACATAAAACGAGCTCTTAGCTGCTTTAATTTTCTGACCCGAAGCTGCTTCATAAGAACTAATAAAAGTAGCAAGATTTTTTAAATTCTGCTTTCCAGTAGTAGTGAAGAGAATAGTGTCATCTGCGTAACTCAAGTGAGATACTGGAAAGCAACTTGCAAGCAAAGAATACGGAGCAAGAAAACTAGAAGAAAGAAAAGCATTGAGTCCTCTTGACAAAATTTCTTGGGTTAAAATAAACAAATAAGGAGAGAGAGGGTCTCCTTGTCGTACTCCCTGAGTAGACTTGAAAAAACCAACTTGTCGCCCATTCAACAAAATAGAAAACCAGTAGTTTGATAGGACATTATGAATAAGACCTATAAAATGCTGACTAAACCAAATTTAAGAAGAATCAGCTTCAAAGCCCTCCAAGAGACACGATCAAAATCTTTAGCCATATCCAGCTTCAAAATGAGATTTCCACCATGGGCTTTCCGATCAATAGAATGCACCATCTCCTGAGCTAGACAAATATTATCTATAATACTCCTGCCTTTAAGAAATCCCGTCGGAGAAATAATCTTGTTCATTAAATGAGTCATCTTATTTGCCAAGACCTTAGTAATAACTTTATTGCAAAAAGTACAAAGGCTGATAGGACGAAAATCAGCGAAAGTGTGGCAATTTGGCTTTTTTGGAATAAGTATAAGAAGAGTGCTTGTGAAGGACCTAGGCATAGGAACTCCAGAAAAGAAATCTCGGACTGCTGCTACTACCGTAGTGCCAATGATATCCCAGCAATGCTGGAAAAAAACTCCTGTAAAGCCATCAGCACCAGGGGCACTATTTTTGTCAAGATAAAAAACAGCTAGCTTTACTTCTTCAAGAGAAGGCAGAGATGAAAGGCAAGAATTGTCAGCCGAGGAAATGATTTCTGGAATGAAGTTGAAGAGTGAATCATCAATATGCATAGGAGAGCTGTGAGAAGCGGCTAGAAGATTACAGAAGAAATTCTCAACTTCAGTCCCAATTATCTGTTGATCCGTAATCAAAGCATCAGAGGAATCATGAATTTGAGAAACCAAAATCTGGTTTCGTTTTGATCGGCAATAGCTTTGAAAGAACTTTGTATTTTCATCACCTTCCTGAAGCCATTTAATTCTAGCTTTATCCCTCCAATAAAACTCTTCTGATTTTAAATAGAAAGCATAGTTGGCTTTAACCTCATGTAAAGTCTTGCGATTTAGCTCAGTGGAAGATGCCTCAAAAGCAAGCTCTGCCCTAGTAACCTCATCCTCCCAGTGATCTAGTGCTTCAAAAATATTGCCAAAAGTATCCCGGCTCCACGCCTTTAAAACAAACTTAAGCCTTTTTAATTTCTGCTGCAATAATTACATGCCATCTCCAAAGACCTCAACCTCCCAAGCCTCCTTAACTACCTTTAAAAAATCAGAATGCAGAATCCACATTGAAAGGAATTTAAATAGCTTTGGAAATGTAGATGGAGGCAATAAGTCAATTGAAACAAGCAAGGGGCAATGATCAGAACCCATCCTAGATAGATGTTTAACATGCGTAGAATGAAAAAGATGACCCCAGTTCTGATTTAGCATGACCCTATCCAACCGCTCTCTGCAAGGTCTCTCCCCATCCCGAACCCAAGTAAACCTCGAGCCAGAAAAGGGACAATCCTCCAGCCCACAAGACTGCCTAAACTCAACAAAATCAGAGATAGTCGGAATAGAAGGCTGTCCCGAGCCAACATATTCTGATGCATTTGCAATGATATAAAAGTCACCTGCTACTAACCAAGGCTCCTACATAGTCGAAGAAATAGAAGAAAGCTGCTCCCAAAGAATGACCCGAGCAGCTCGAGTACAGGGTGCATAAACAAAAGAGCAAGAAGTCTTAAAATTGCCAAATAAAGTAGCAGTAATAGTCAAAAAATGATCTGAAACTCCAGCTAATTCCAAAGGGATAACATCCTTCCAGAAAATCCACACCTTCCCAGACCAAGAATTTGCAAACCGTTCAAACCCAATGCGATAAGCATAAGCTCCAATTTGGCTAACATCAAGAAGCGGTTCAATAATAACCAGAAAAACTAAATTGTATTTCTTGATTAATATCTTCAGACGACACAAAGACATACGATCTGCGAATCCCCTAATATTCCAAATTAAGAAATTAATCATTGAGAAGTTGGTTTATTAGACAAAAAAGAAGTCTTTACCCACCTTCCTAGTTATCTCCTTAGAGGACGGGTGCTAACAGTGACAATTTTAGCAGCCTTAGCTCTCTAGGCCTGAAGCACCCCAACATGCAGACGTAATTCCTCCGCAAACTCCGGCCTGAGATCACCATGCCTCCCCGAGTCAGAACAATAGCCCTCATCGAAGGACGACTGTGTTGATCGAGCCCCAGAGTGGTCATCTTTGGATCGAATAGGCTTAGGCAAAGCAGAAACCCCCTGAAGGAGTTCAAAAATAGGAGTTTCTGACTGAAAGTTTGTTAAATCAATAACATTGGAAGGCAATGGCTTAGAAGCCACAGTATGTTGAGCAAAAACCCCAATAGAAACCCTAGCAGCAGAAGAGGGAGAGACTCTGGCTTCGGGAGTAGGTGGGGATGAAACCCTAACATCAGGAGCAAGAGGGCATAAAACCCGAATTTCAGGCGCAGGTGGGGATGAAACCCTTAAATCAGGTGCAGGAGGGGATGAAACCCTAACATCAGGTGAAACCCTAGATGCTGGAAAAACCGCAGATGAAGACGGATAAACCCTAACAGCAGGAGAAGATTTCTCTTCTACTATAGGCGACAAACATGCCGCCGTAGAAGGCTCAATGTTAACAGGCAAAACAGGTGTAGCAGAGACAACCCCAATTGGATTGGGCAAATCGGATACTAGACCAATAGTCTCAGAAGGGCCAGCTGCAGATGATTTATGTTGCTTCTTTGGAGTCCAACGCTGCTGTAGCTTTTTGGGAGGCAATTTTCCGGGCACAACAGATGCAACAGGTTGAGCCAACGATGCAATAGTCGCACAACAGTCGTGTCCCAATCGCCTGCATTTAGAGCAATAAACAGGCAGATTCTCATACTCAATTTTCTGGTAAAAACCATCACCATTTTTATCCAACCAAATACAATTTGCTCTTGGTTTGAGTAAATCGATCTCCATACAGACTCTAGCCACACTAGGTCTGGACATCAAAGCCGTCGCATCATCCAATTTTAGAGGCTTCCCAACAGCAGAGGCTATTGAAAACAACACATTTTTACTGAAAAACTGCAGGGGAAGATGCTCCAAAGCAATCCAAATCAAAACCACCGATGGGTCCTCAGTAACCCGGAACTCAGGCGTCCATTTATGGACCTTCATTAGTACACCAGACAGATACCATGTCTGCTTCATCTACAGTCTGATGCAATCCTCCTCCAAGGCCGGACGGATCAAAATATGAGAGTAATCAAGCACACCAATCGTGACCTCTCCCTTGAGTCCAATAGTATGAAAATCTTTCCGTAACTTCTCTAAGGGAGGCCGGCCACGCGAAAATTTTCCAATCAGGCAAACATGAGAGGAACAGACAATTGCAGAAGTTCTTCTTTTGTGAAAGACAATGCAGGTTCCCCCTTATGGAAGGACACTGGTTTAATGGCAGATTCAGATTAAGGGCTGGTGAAGAGAGAGACGAACGAGCATCTCCCCCAGCCGGAATCCGGCTGGGGAGGAGCCGCCATTGATTAGAGAGAATCCGGTGACAAATTGTGTCCAAAAAAAGGTTAACTCAAATTTGTAAGACTTAGCCTATGTCATACCTAATATGCAAGTATACATAAAATTAACTCTACAGAAAGGTGTTAAGGATAATTCCCAAGCAAAAAGAAGGAAAATAACTCCATAAATCTATAAATATAAACATATATGCCAAAAAATTCTTGATAATTAGCTAAAAAAGCTTTTTAAAAAATTAGCGCATTTTAGCACCAAACATAAAGAAACACCAAAGATATGATAAATGCTTGAAAACAATAGTGACAATTCCTTCCCCCACACTTAAACTAGACGTTGTCTTCAATGGCAAAAAATCAACACAACACAAGAAATATCGAATGGGATCAAAATGATAAACGGGAGAAAAGGATAAGCAATAGTTTCCCAAGTGGTGTGAAGCTCAAAAGAAAAAAATAAGTCTTCAAATTGTTGGAGAAGAAAGGTTTGATCCAAAATAGAAAGGAATAACCCTGCAAAATAAAGATGAAAATGCTAATGAAAATAAAGAAAATAAAAGAAAGCAAAACACACAAAAGGAAAGAAAATAAAAGAAGGGAAAATAAAATAAAATAAAATGAATCATGCTGAGTAATTTTGTAGATCATAAAGAATGCAATGGACTCATTCTTGTTCTCAATGGCTCTCTCCATTATAGAATTTTAGTTTGTTACCATTCACCATAGATGTCCTTTTGTCAAAATGAGATACCTACACTACCCCATAGGGAAATACTTTGGTAACCAAGAATGGTTTGGACCATGAGATCCCAAAAAAAAAAAAAAAAACAGCCATTGAGATCTCAACTTCTCAAAAAATAATCTCAACCTTGAATTAAATAATAATATTTGATCACCTTCCTTAAACTCCCAGTTTCGTGAGATATGATGATAATGCCATTATTTCACTTTTTCCTCATAGATTCTAGAGTTCTCATATGTATCATCCCTCCATTCCTTAAATTCATTCAATTAGAGTAATCTCTTTTTTCCTATAGAAGCAAGATCAAAATTGACAAGTTTAATTATCCAAAAAGCTTTGTGCTCAATTTTGGCAGGTAAATGACAAGACTTCTTATAAACCAGTCAATACAGAGCAGTGCCAATAAGAGTCTTACAGGATGTCTTGTATGCCCAAAGAGTGTCATCTAATTTTATACTTCAATCTTTTCTTGTGCAATTCACAACCTTTTCCAAAATCCTCTTCAGTTCTCTATTAGCCACCTCAACTTCGCCACTAGTTTGAGGATGATATGGCGTAGCAAACTTATACGTAACTCCCAAACGTTTTAGTACTTACTCTAGCTGGCTATTGCAAACTATGTGCCCCTATCACTAATAAGGACTCTAGGAATTCCAAAGCAGGTAAACAACTTTTTAAGAAATTTCATCACAACCTTAGCATCATTTGTTTGCAAAGCTTGTGCTTTAACCTATCTAGAAACACAATCCACAGCAACTATGATATACTTATTACCAAAAGAATTGGGAAAAGGTCTCGCGAAGTCAATTCCCCATCAATAAAAAATCTTACAAGTTTGAAATTTTGATTTAGGCATCTTATAAGTTTTGGAAATATTACCGGTTCATTAACACCTATCACAATTTTTAACGAACCTATGTACATTGTTAAATATCGAAGGCTAATAGAATCCATATTTAAGAATTTTCCTCACAATCCCATTAGCTTGATATTGACATCCAACTGGTCCCTCGTGACAATGCTTGAGGATATCCATGATTTCAGCATGATTAACACATCTAACAATTTAATCAGCACAATATCGAGGGTCTTCCCAAAAATAATACTTCACAGCAGAGAAAAATTTCTTTTGTTATTAAAATGTGAGATCTTTTAGAAGAATCCCTACACTAAGATAGTTAGCAAAATCAGCAAACCATGGAGAAAAAGTATTTTTATTTGCAATCCACAAGAGTTGTTCATCTGAAAATGTGTCATTTATCTCCTCTTCTTTTAATGGCTTTAGATTAGGATTTTCCAGCCTTGATAAATGATCTATAGCCAAATCCTCAACTCTTTTCTTATTTTGAATCTCCAAGTCAAATTCTTACAAAAGTAGAACTCATTTTATCAATCTAGACTTGGAATCATGCTTGGCAAGAAGATACTTCAATGCTAAATGGTCAGTTTATACAATTACTTTAGATAAGACAACATAAGAATGGAATTTATTAATGGCAAAAATTATAGCTAGAAATTCTTTTTCTGTGGTGGTGTAATTTTCTTGTGTTGCCGTCAAAGTCTTGCTTGTATAGTAAATTGGCTAAAATTTCTTCACTCGCCTTTGTCCAAGTACTGCTCCTACTGCAAAATCACTGGCATCAAACATTATTCAAATAGAAGTGACCAGTCAGGTAAAACCAAAATAGGAGAACCAATCAATTTTTGTTTGAAAATACTGAAAGTAAATAAGCATTTTTATCAAAATTAAATGAAGAATCTTTTTCACTCAAAGCAGTAAGTGAGGGGTTTTGAGCTTTTTGAAAGGTCATAAATGAATCTCCTATAAAAACCTGTATGACCAAAAAAACTATGAATGGCCCTCACAGACGTATGTGGGAAAAACTTCTCCATAGTCTCAATCCTTACTTTGTCAACTTCCAAACCTTTGCTTGATATCTTATGCCCCAACATAATACCTTCTTAAACCATGCAATGATACTTTTTCCAATTCAGTACAAGGCAATTTAAAAAAAGCCCATTGATGCGTGTTTTTTAGTGTAAAAAATATTACCAACAAATTACACAATTAATCAAGTCTTAATTAAAATGCCAACCATTAGAACCACACATACGGGCATGAATACCCATCGTATAGTACAGAAAATAGCAAGTATCGAATCCACGAGAATTTAGGCTCCCACCTTACTTTACCCAAATCTTTATTGTTTAGCCAATAATATAAAGGAATAGAAATAAATAACCTACTAATCTAATATACTAGAGAAAATCAAGTCACATAAGAAAAGTCACAAGGATAATCAAGGAGTGAGAACAAGGAGAAAAGACATGTAAATAGAAAGAAATCCTTGAATACAAAATAATGATTGACTAGCAATTCTCTCAATTCATTATTATCTTGGCATCACGAAGGATTAAAGTAGACCCACTTCATTTGCAATTCATGAAATTGCCATCTTCTAGTTAAATTAGTGAATGTATTTCGTTTCAACTAATTTATCCAAAAGATGTATTAAAATCAATCCTCACACAAATCCCTATATTCTAGATGATTTAAGCATGAAATTAGCCAACGAATCTATATTCTAGCAATCATCAACCAATCTTTGATTACTTAGTCTTTACCCTTAACCTCTTTTTCAAGCAAGTTAAGAATAACTAGTGTTGAATTAATTAGTTGGCCATTCTCTCCTAACATCATTTTTCAAGTTAATTAGAAAAGAACTAATCAATCAAACAAGATATTATGCTCAAGTAATCAAATACCAAGAATAGCAATAAATTGATCAAAGAAACTAAAATCAATATAAAATCATGAATCCAAAAGAATATCATCTAAAGACAATTAAAACATTAATATCAAATTGTCAATAAATTACAAAAAAAGAGAAAAAGAAATCACTCATAGACAAGTAAGCCTCCTTCTTCTTCCTTGAAACCTTCTTGAGCAATCTCCTCTTCTTCTCCAAGAATTCTCCTTGATTCTCCTAAATCTTGGTGTTTCTCTAGGAGTTTTCTAAAGATATTACATTGAAGAATTGAAAACAATGAAAACTCCCTTGTACAATGTTATTCTCTTGTATTTATAAGAGTTTTAATTGCCAAAAAGTGTGTACAAAAGTTCTTTTTCATGGTTGAAAGAGTTCCCAAAAGAATCAAACTGAAATTACCAAAATTTGCCGACTCTGATTAGAATGGACCTGGCACTGGGTCCAATCTATTTTCTCCAAAAATTTGCACTTTTCCAGAACAAACTTGGCGCTTGGTGCCTTAGCTGGACCTAGCACTGGGTCCAATCTGGAAACTTTTCATTTTTTGCTCGAAATCTACTCAATTATGCACAAATTTGTCAAAAATACTTTTACAATCAAAATATCAAATAGGAAGGAATATGCCTAGTTATTACAACAAAAGTATCTCAAAATAACCTCATATAACTAGAAAAATAATGGTGATTTTAGCCCCTATTACATACCCCCACCACACTTGAACTTTTTCTTATTCTCAAGCGAACAAGATTTAAAACACTAAACATTTAAAACAAGACAAAATAATTTCTCAAATTTTTTCTTAGAAAATTCATCCATAATGAAGACATAACCTTCTTCCAACCTCAAATGCAAACTTATCATTTATTCAACCATTTCAAAACCTTGCAAACTCATGTATTAAATCAAACAATCCCAAGACCATCAAAGTTAAGTTAAACAAGCTTATATCTAGTACAAGAAAATTATCCTACTCCTCAAGCAAAAACATAGATATCATAAATCATATAAATTAAGCTATTTAACCAATTCAACCATTATAAAACAATAAAACAAAACTCAAATACCAAATATAACCAAGGTTAACTTAAATTCTCAAGACTTAGCAAAATTCAACTTAATACACAAGTTCATCTTTTTATAAAAATCCAACCATACTGAATGACAAATCCATATCCAAAATTAGTAAGAAAACCATCACTCCATTATAGCAAATAAGCTCAATTTTAGCTCCCAAAAATCTCCAAACTTTTAAAATTTCAAAATTTTTAATTTTTCAACAAAATTGTTTGATACCAAGAAAACACCAATATCATTGATAAAAACTTGGATAAAGAATATTACCAAACCACTCCCCTATACTTAAACTAGACAATGTCCTCATTGGTAAAAAATTAACACAAGAAACCATCTCCAAAGGGATAAAAAATAATAAAGGGATAGAAAATTTAAGCAATACTCCCCAAGTGCAATAAGCTCCGAATAATATCAAAATGGAAATAGAGAAAAGGGCTAGTCTAAGAAGACGTTATGCAAACCTACAAAAGAAAACAAAAATGAAATCATAAAAAAATAATAACAAAATAAAGACACACCTAAATAAAAGAAAACAAACTAAAAAGAAATACTAATAACAATCATATCAGAGCAAATAAAGACACGACGCACTCCCCCACACTTAAGATGGAAAATATGTTTCTTATTTGGGAAGGAAAAAATAAAATACTGAACAAAACCAGACACAAAACAAAAACTCTTTCCATTCTTCATGCTTCCTCATCAAACCTTTTGAAAAGAAGTTAAAGCTCAAAATAGAAAATAGGCAAGATGAATGTAGAAATAAGGGAGGTTTTTTAAAAAGGTCATATTTATGAAAACAATTTTTCTTAATAAAACAAAACACATGAACCTCATTCTCTAACGTTCCTTTAGATACACAAATATATATTTTCCAACAAATAAATACGTATGGTCTCTAAAGAATGCATCAAACGTGAAATCACCATGTAACCATTCAAAAGATTTCTCACAATTTCCCCTTAAAAACTTAATATTTGAGTTCTCAAAGATGGGATCAAGAAATCCTTAATTTTCAACCCACCTACAATTACCAAGTTACCTCCCTGAAATTGGGATGAAGGGTAGAGATTACCACCATCCTCCAAGGACTTCTTATGATGTAGTATTGAAAGATCTAACTCCTTGAGGCATGGTAAATTCAACACATCATCAATGGCATCATTAGGCTCAATGAGTTGAACCTATAAATGCATGTGACAAAGAAAAATTAGAAATAGGAGAGTATAGATTAGAATAAAAAAATTTCCCCATCACATTAGGCAATTGTTCCTCATATCCTTTCTCATTTTCTTGGGGATCCTCTTGCATAAGTGTATGGGCTTTTATGGCATCTTCAACCAATTGAGCTAATTGTGTTCTTTGATGGCTTATTCATTGGGAAGATTCTTCGTACCCCCGAATAGACATGTTTATGTTGGCAACAAAGGATTTGATTGAAGCTTCAACTGATGTCTCACAAAAAGCGTTAATCCGAGCTTGCCAACTTGCCAACGTATCATTATTATAACTCCTCTGGCATTGTTCCCATGAATAATTGTCCATAACGATGTTTTGAATCTCGCACTCAAAGAAAAACAAAAATCAAATCAAAAATAACAAAAAAATAACAAAAATAACAGAAAAATAAAGAAAAGAAAAATACACAAATTAGAAAAATTCACAAACTACCTAAAAACAAATTTTAGTGATATGTACAAATACAACAAAGGCTAAATCAACAACATTCGGGTGTTTCCGATAGTGACCATCCCTGGCAATGGCACCAAAAACTTGATGCGTGTTTTTTAGTGTAGAAAATATTACCAACAAATTACACAATTAATCAAGTTTTAATTAAAATGCCAACCACTAAAACCACACATACAGGCAAGTATACATATCGTATAGTATAGGGAATAGCAAGTATCGAATCCACGAGAACTTAGGCTCCCACCTTTCTTTACCTAAATCTTTATTGTTTAGCCAACAAAATAAAAGAATAGCAATAAATAACCTACTAACCTAATATACTAGAGAAAATAAAGTCATACAAGAAAAGTCACAAGGATAATCAAGGAGTGAGAACAAGGAGAAAAGACATGTAAATATAAAGAAATCCTTGTATGCAAAATAATGATTGACTAGCAATTCTCTCAATTCATTATTATCTTGGCATCTGAAGGATTAAAGTAGACCTACTTCGTTTGCAATCCATGGAATCACTATCTTCTAGTTAAATTAGTGAACGTATTCCGTCTCAACTAATTTACCCAAAAAAATGCATTAAAATCAATGTTCACACAAATCCCTATTTTCTAGGTGATTTAAGCTTGAAATTAGCCAATGAATCTATATTCTAGCAATCATCAACCAATCTTTGATTATTTAGTCTTTATCCTTAATCTCTTTTTCAAGCAAGTTAAGAATAACTAGTATTGAATTAATTAGTTGGCCATTCTCTCCTAACATCATTTTTCAAGTTAATTAGAAGAGAACTAATCAATCCAACAAGATATTATGCTCAAGTAATTAAATATCATGAATAGCAATAAATTGATCAAAGAATTAAAATCAATACAAAATCATGAATCTAAACGAATGTCATTTAAAGATAATTAAAAGATTAATATCAAATTGTCAATAAAAAACAAAGAATAGAAAAAAAAAACCACTCATAGACAAGTAAGCCTTCTTCTTCTTCCTTGAAACCTGCTTGAGCAACCTCCTTTTCTTCTCCAAGAATTCTCCATGATCTTCCTAAAGCTTGGTGTTTCTCTGGGAGTTTTCTAAAGATATTACATTGAAGAATTGAAAACAATGAAAACTCCCTTATACAATGTTATTCTCTTGTATTTATAGGAGTTCTAAGTACCAAAAAATACAAGAGTCCTTTTTATTGGTTAAAAGAGTTCCCAAAAGAATCAAACTGAAATTGTCAAAATCTGCTTGTATAGGAAAATTCGTCGACTCTGATCAGAATGGACCTAGTGCTAGGTCCAATCTATTTTCTCCAAAAATTTGCACTTTTCCAAAATAGACCTGGCGCCTGGTGCCTTAGCTAGACCTGGCGCCTAGTCCAATCTTGAAACTTTTCACCTTTTGCTCGAAATCTACTCAATTCTACACAAATTTGTTAAAAATACTTTTTACAAGTAAAATGTCAAATAGGAAGGAATATGCCTAGTTATTACAACAAAAGTATCTCAAAACAACCTCAAATAACTAGAAAAATAATGATGATATTAGCCCCTATCACCCATCAATCCATCCAAGAAATAGTAATACAAGTGGCTTGCCAGCGTCTCTAACATTTAATCAATGAACAGAAGTAGAAAGCGGTGCTTTCTTATTTTTTCATTAAGCTTTCTATAATCAGTACACTCTGTCTATCTAGTCACCTGCATTACGGGAATAAGTTCATTCTTTTCATTAAGGGAGATTGTCATTCCACCTTTCTTTTGGACCACTTATGTTAGACTCACTCATGCACTGTTTGAAATAGTGTATATAGTCTCTCTAGGGTTTCCCCTTATCCAGGCTCTCTTTTTTAAGTTTATAAATGGGCAAATATAGTTTTTCCCTTGAAAAAACTTAGAAATTTGTGAACAGAAATTTTTTGTGATATGAGGTGGCCCTACTTGAGTTAAGCTAAGCAGGGCTACCTCTAAAATTTTTTCTTAGTGTCTACATGGAGTGGCGCCGTATAGCATACTCTGGGTAGCCCTACTTTCTGGGGTGGCATGCTTAGGGTGACCTAGGAGGCCTTGCCCCTTTGCAAATCCTTGTTACCCTGTTTTTCTTCTGAAAATGCTGAGAAGGGGCAGCCTTGCTCAGGCTAAGCTAGGTAGCACTACCTACTCATCCTTGAGTTTTTTTCAACTTTCTTCCCTGTTCTCTTCACCATGTTCTTCATCATTTGATCATTTGACAATTCAGACACAAAAACAAGGTAAAAATGGTAGGGTGAGTAGTCATCTAAGCCAAATTCCACTACAAGAAAAAACCAAACTAGTGACGGTCGAATCCATCGCTAATCTAGTTTAGCGACGAATTACGACCGTCGCTAATCCATCACTAAAACGGGCATCACAATTTGTGACGAAATGAAAATCTGTCGTAAATAGCAATGGATTTGCGATGACTATTTAATTGATGATATTATAATTAAGTTTATAATTAACATAGTGACAAATTTTCAAAGGCCAAAAATTTATATTTTAAAAAATTAATTAATTTAGTGACGAATTTGCGATGGTAAAAAATTTTATTTTTAAAAAAATCAATTAATTTAGCAACAGAATTGTGATGGCCAATTTTTTTTTAAATAAATTAATTTAGCAATAGATTTGCCATGGTAAAAAATTTTTATTTAAAAAATTTTAATAAATTAGCTCCCCCGACCTGGCTAACCGGACTTGCCCACCCCATCCACCCGACCCAACCCGACAAGAATATTGTGAGATTATGTTGGACACGGGGCTCGAACCCTCATCCTTGTTGTGGGGGAACACGTGTTCCACCACTAAACTATTATGTTCTTGTGATTTATTGTGCTAGATATTAATTGTATGGTATATATTTTTTTTTTGGTGAATTAGCGACGAATTTGCAATGGATTTGCGACGGATCTACAAGGACCCAATTTTTCGTAGCTAATTAGCAATGGATTTGCGACGGTACATTATCAAATTTTAAAAATAAATTTATTTTGCAAATTTTGGAAGGTTGTCACAAATCTGTTGTAATTAGTGATGGATTTGCGACGGCCATCCAAAATTTAAAAATAAATTTATTTTTTAAAATTTGAAAAAAAATGATCCGTCGCAAATCCGTGGCTAATTAGCAACGAATTTGCGATGGCCACAAATCCATAGCTAATTAGGGAGGTATTTGTGACGGCTCATTTTTCAAATTTAAAAAATTAATTAATTTTGAAAATTTGGAAGGCCGTCGAAAATCCGTTGCTAGCAATTGCAACGGCCATCCAACGGATTTGCGACCGCCATCCAAAATTTAAAAATAAATTTATTTTTTTAAATTTGAAAAAATAAGCCGTAGCAAATCCATTGGATGGCCATCACAAAGCCGTCACAAATTAAAAAGGGATTTGCGACGGTTTATTTTTTAAATTTTAAAAATAAAATTATTTTTGAATTTTGGATGGTCGTCGCAAAGCCATCGCTAATTAGTAACAGATTTATGACGGCACTTTAATTTTTTGATGTTAATTAAATAATAAAAGGCCGTCAAAAAGCGATCGCTAATTAGCGATGAATTTGTAACAGTTTTTAATTTAATTAGTGCTAATGAATAATTTAAAAAAACTGTCACAAATCCGTCTCTATTTAGCGACAACTAAATGTGCGCCGCTAATCCGTCAGTAATAGCAACGAATTAGCCATAGACTTAAAAAAATAAACAAATTTATTTTTAAATTTTTACTCCCATTGTGTTCCGTCACAAATTAGCGACGGCCTAGAAGCCATTACTAATTATCATTTGTCTTGTAGTGTTCACAATAAATCAAGTACAAATGACATAGAAATTATAGAAATAATGAGCACTCATCACATTCATACTTGTTGGGAACTAAGGCGATTATCTTCTCGGATTATGTAGCTTTGAGGCACTTGCTCAAGAACAAAGAGTCTGCGCTAAACTCTTAAGACAGATTCTCTTGCTCCAAGATTTTGATATCAAAATTCGTTGTAAAAGATGAGCAAAAAATTATGTGACTCACCATCTAAATAGGCTTACCCATGAAGGGAAAGTATAACCTACCTCTAATTTGCTCCCTAAAGAGCATTTATATTTGTTGCATAGTAGTTCTCCTTGGTATTCGGATATTGTGAGAAAATGTGTGCCTGAAAAAGAATTTCAATCTATACTTGCATTTTGTCATATATTTAAATACAGAGGTCATTTTGGTTCTACCCGTACTGCACATAAGATTTTTAAATGTGGTTTCTTTTGGCCTAACTTACATAAGGATGCTTATTTGTTTTTTAAGACTTGTAATAATTCCAAAGAATTGAAAATTTGTCTAGGAAAAATGAGATTTCCCTTAAGGACATATTAGCTTGTGAAGTTTTTGGGATTTGGTGAATTAATTTCATAGGACCTTTTCCTAACTCTTTTAGTAACATTTATAGTTTGTTGGTTGTGGATTATATTTCTAAATAGATTGAAGCTAGGGCTACCAAGACTAATGATACTAAAGTGGTGGTTAATTTTGTGAGAGACTATATTTTCAACAGGTTTGGAATTCCTAAGGCAATCATTAGTGATAGAGGATCACACTTTTGCAATAAAATTATTGAAGCATTGTCCAAAAAGTAAAAAGTCTACCATATGATTTCCAAAGTCTACCATAGGATTTCTGCTGCATATCATCCCTATACTAATAGTCAAGCAAAGATCTCAAATAGGAAAATTAAGTCCATTCTTGAAAAAGTTGTGAACCCTAATAGAAAAGAATAAAGTCTTCATTGGGAGTGATACAATATGAGCATATAGAATCGTATTCAAAAAACCAATTGGCATGTTCCTATTTAGGCTTTTTTTTTTTTTTTTTTTGTAAAATGTGTCATCTTCTGATTGAATTAGAATATAAGAAATTGTGGCTTATCTAGCAATGTAATTTAAACGTTCAAGATGCTCTTATTCATTGTAAATTGAAAATTCAAGAATTAGACGAAATGAAGAATGATAATTACAAGAATCCTTTGATCCATAAGGGGAAGACTAAATTTTATCATGATAAGATAATTTCAAGGAAGAATTTTAATTTGGGTGACAATGTTTTTCTTTATAATTCTAGTCTTAGATTTTTCCCCGGTAAGCTTGTCTCTAGATGGATTGTTCTTTTCTTAGTCATTAATATTCTAGCTAATGGTGATATTAAGATTCAAAATATTAACACATGCAGAGTCTCTAAGGTCAATGGGAATCGTTTGAAGCCATTTGATGAGGAATTCATGGTTGACATGCTCAACGATATTTCGTTTACAGAACACTACCTACAATTGCTGAAAAAAATGGTGACCATGTCGAGCTAATAACAATAAACAAAAGCACTTCTTGGAAGGTAACCTAAGATAGTTTTGTGCATATTTTGTTTTTACTTATCCTTTCTTTGATTATTTTGACTTTGATATGTTTGATTTTTGTATGGCTTTAATAGAGAATAAGTTTATTATTGTCCAAATTACTTCATAACTGGAAAGGGCATAACAATTCCCAAGTGTTCTATGTAATTACTTAATCATTGCACACTCAATAGCGATACATGGCCATCTGCACGACTATGCATCAAGCCGCGTAACACCTCGTACGGCCATGCTGCAACACTGTGCCACTTGCTCTATTTTGGCATCTCTCAGCATTTCTCCACATCCAGTTGCATGCCCATACAATAGGCCATGGCAAGTAAGGAGAGCTTCTCTGCAGTTTGCACGCGTAATGCATGCACGTGCAGCTTCTTGCGTATCCCTTATTCTATTTTCTCAGGAAAATACTCTTAAAAGTGTCCTTTAGCCCTTGTCTATAGTCTTGTCTTTGTCCATGACTATGCTTTTCTTTTTCATGTATTTATCATGTCTAGTTTAGGTTCGTTTAGTTAGTCGATCTCTTTTCCTTTTGTTGTTTTCATTAAGGATCTCTTTCTTTGGGCATGAGTTTTCTTTCTATCATTCTTATTATCTAGCCTTGAAGCTTATCTTTTGGATTTACTATAGCTTACAAATTCTAGAGTTTTCATTTGGAGTTTGGCATTCATATTATCACTTACACATAATTTGCTTGGGAGGCGTTGTTTTTCTTTCTCTCTTATCTTCTTGGTCCTCTTAGTTGTACTTTATGGTTTTATTTTTGTCCAGTGAAGATAATGTATAGTTTAAGTGGAGGTAGGAATTGCAATCTATTTTTCAAGTTTTTATGTGATATTTGGGCATAATTTGAAATTCAGCCAAAATTGTTGGGAAAATATTTTGCAAAATTCTTGAATATTTTGATAAAAAATTGATGGAGCTATTTATTTTCTTTTTTCTTTTGAAAATATCTTGATATTTATTTGGTTGAGTTGATTTTTTACAAACTTTTATATTAGGTTGAATACAATTAAATCTTACGAATTTAATTTAACCTTATTTATATTTTAGTAGATGTATGAAGTTTTTAACTTTGAGAAACTCATATGATAGATGTGAGAATATATAAGTATGGTATATGTGCTAATTTGGTTGAAAATTATCTAGACTAGTTCTAAACTTTGATTTACAAAAATAGGATAAAGTAGGTGGTTTCCTAATGGCACCTACCAAATGAGAGATAAAAAGAGGGGAAGATGGTTTCCAAATTACATATACTAGGAGGGAAAAAAACGAAAAGAAAACATGGGTAAGTTGAAAAAAAACAAAAAAGAGTGAACAACAAGAATGAGAGGGGAAAAAAATTCTGCTTGCATTCTTTGTCTTTTCTTAAAAAAGGAGGGGATGCAAGTGCCCATTCTAGTTGCATTACCTTGAGAAAAAAATAAAATCCTAGTTTACTACTCAATTGTAGTAGTTTAGACAAGTACAAAGTACAAATATTATATTTGATTATATTTTCCTAACTTATCTGATTTGCATTGTATATATGTTTGATTAAAAAAATTGAGTGGAATGCATTAAATATATATGAACTTCTTTAAACTGAATTTAATGGCTTTGGATATGTTTGGTCTAATGTATGAGTTCGCCTAAGTTCTTCTTGATTGAATAAATATTAAGTAATTTTTCGTTGCAAAAGAAAAAAGATGTCATCTCCACCATACTTTTTGAATATTTGAAACTAATGTCTTAAATCTTTTTGAATTTTTTTTTTCCAGAAGACATGCATAAAGTTAAGTGTGGAGTATTTGTTAAGCGTGTAAAAGTTATATTTTTATGTCCCTTTTCCTTATCTTTTATTTTATGTATTTTTTTGTGTGTTATTAGTTTGATTAAATTACAAGTTATAGTTTAATTAGATTAATAGGGAATTGCATGATTCAAATTATGCTTATTCAAGCTCATTGTTACGTTTAACTTGATATTAGTGATGCCTTAGATCTTTATCAATCTTGTTTTTAATCTAAGACATGATTAATTTAATTAACGCCTAGTCATTAGTAGATTAAGTTAGCTTAGGTTAAGAATTAGGTTAGGATTAATTTGCAGCGCGTGGAATTAATCTAAGTTCATAAGGATAGGGATTTGTACCACTCAGTGGAATCCTAAAACAATTGCTAAAAGTAATCACATCACTGAAAAGTTTCGTAATTGATTCATATGCCTAAGAACTTAGTAGTTTCTTAAGTGGTGTTAAAGTTTCCATTTTCTTGTTTGTTTCATATTTTTTTTTTCTTTGTTTCTCAATTTGTTTAGAAGTAGAATTTAGTAGTTTCCTAATTTATTTTTCCCCAATTTACTTGTACATACTTAATATATATATATATATACACAACAGGAAAAATCGCCATTTGCGACGGCCAAAAACCGTCGCAAAACCGTCGCTGACCGTTTTTGCGACGGTTTTGGCCGTCGCAAAAAACGACGTCGCAATTTGCGACGGCCATGGGAAACCGTCGCAAATTGTGACGGTTTTGCGAGGGCAAAAAAATTCGTTGCTATTTACGACGGTTTTGCGAGGATTTTGCGACGAATATTTTTGGTCAAACTTCACCAGAGGAATAATTTTTGCGACGATTTTGCGACGAAAAAAGTGACCCCTCGCAAAACCGTCGCAAATTTGCGAGGGTTTTGCGAGGGCACAAGGTTGGCCCTAGCAAAACCGTCGCAAATTTGCGAGGGTTTTGCGAGGGCTAAACCATAGCCCTCGCAAAACCGTCGCAAATTTGCGACGGTTTTGCGAGAGCTAACCTTGTGCCCTCGCAAAACCCTCGCAAATTTGCGACGGTTTTGCGAGGGCCACCCTGTGCCCTCGCAAAACCCTCGCAAATTGCGACGGTTTTGCGAGGGCACAATTAACCCCAAGTTGTGACCCTCGCAAAACCGTCGCAATTTGCGACGGTTTTGCGAGAGCCACCCTGTGCCCTCGCAAAACCCTCGCAAATTGCGACGGTTTTTGCGAGGGCACAATTAACCCCAAGTGTGACCCTCGCAAAACCCTCGCAAATTTGCGAGGGTTTTGCGAGGGCCACCCTTGTGCCCTCGCAAAACCCTCGCAAATTGCGACGGTTTTGCGAGGGCACAATTAACCCCAAGTTGTGACCCTCGCAAAACCCTCGCAAATTGCGACGGTTTTGCGAGGGCACAATTAACCCCAAGTGTGACCCTCGCAAAACCATCGCAATTTGCGAGGGTTTTGCGAGGGCCACCCTTGTGCCCTCGCAAAACCCTCGCAAATTGCGACGGTTTTGCGAGGGCACAATTAACCCCAAGTGTGACCCTCGCAAAACCGTCGCAATTTGCGAGGGTTTTGCGAGGGACAATTAACCCCAAGTCGTGACCCTCGCAAAACCGTCGCAATTTGCGAGGGTTTTGCGAGGGCCACGACTTCGACCCTCGCAAAACCCTCGCAAATTGCGAGGGTTTTGCAATAAATTTTTTTATTATTATATTTATTTTAAATTATTACCCTATAAATCAACCACGAAATATTATACAAATAAATATCAACGAGTATGTTCATAATCCAAAAAAATACTATAAAAAATTAAAAATAAACCCAAATAAATATAATTAAATATTAAAATATAATATAAAATACATAATAAGTATCTAAAAAAGTAAAATAATTCACAAAAATAAGTAATAGTGTATAAAGAGTATAAAATAAATATAACAAGTCTATGTAAGCAATGAAGGAGCAGTTGCAGAAGGAGGTGGAGGAGGGGAACGAGAGCCACTACGTGGGCCCGGGTGCTCATCGAGCTGGATCAAATCCATCGTCAACATTTGGATCTTCATCTTCGACATTAGCAGCCGCAATGCGCGCTTCTATCTCCTCTATGGATGGCATAGATGGTGCGGGAATACCCATTTTGTCAGACATAGCTGCCATCCAACCACCAAATGTAGGCTCGTTGTTGCTTCATGAAGTCCCGGTACAAGTCTATTTGTCGATTGAATCTCCGCTCAGCTGTTGAACCCTTTGCTCTACTAGATGTCCAATATCAACTTACGTAGGAGAAGATGCATGCGATCCACTTTGAGACAGTCTAGTTCGAACATGTGTCGCCTCCGAGCCTAACCCAAAAACTCGTCCCCTTTTGAACCCGCCTTGTGCCTTTACAAACATGGCTTTTTCATCAAGAGGAATAACGAGTTTACAGAGTCACTAGACTCGGATCGAGGAGTGCTACGTATGAGATTTCGCACCTCATCCTAAAAAAAAAAAAAGAATTGTCAATAGTAATTATCAAAATAAAATACAAATTCCACACGGTATAAAGAATTTCAACATATTTAATCTATATAGTACCAATGTACGGCGAGATCGCTCAGCGACAAAGCGACCCTTTTGTGGCCCGCTCACGAAAGACATGTAATGTCTCAAACATGTCTGTGTAGCTAAAAGAACTCCCCTCCTTGGCCCGCTACATTTATGTTAACACAATGTAATCATTACAATCTTACATAAATTTGTAATAAAACAATTTAGATTAATAATTAATTAAGGCATGTAGGTGAATTACCAAACGGTCCTCGTGTTACGTGAGCGAAATAGACCCTCCGAGTATGGGTGCGGCTACTCCCACGATTCTTTTTGTTGGTGGATGAGAGCTTCGATACTTCTCCGATCTCCAGTACTCGCAAATGTCATTCCAATACTTGTGCCTCTATCCAATGAGGACATACCCAATCATCCCTCTTCCTCAACCTAGACATTATGTCCAGAAAATCGCGTCCGACACTTCTTTTCCCAATTTGATCGAATTAGCGAAGCATACTCTTCCCTCCACCGAAAATATTTCTGCATGATCATGATTAAGATTTCCGATTAACATATAACATAGTACTTAAACGATAAAAAATACTCAAAAATTGCTTACCCCAAATTCTTGAAACCATAAGTCTCGCACGGTTATCGGGACGTGCGTGTATGTCGGATACGAACCGGTGAAGTACTGCTTGTATTATATTTGAAATTTCTCGGACACATTTGTCAGAGCCAGTGAACCTATTTTTGGTGCAATGACAATGTACAATATAGTTATGTTAATCTCAAAAATAATAATAATAATTGAACTAATAATCAACATCTTACAAAGTATGAATATGTTACTTACCCGTTTCCCAGTGGAACAATCCAAGGTCGGGAGTCCGTAACTTGCAACCCAACAGAATGCGAAGGCTGAAGCGACGGATGATTGAAAAGCCGGGGATGGTACTCCCTCATCTCCAATAGAGCCATGTAATGAACGAGGCACTGAAAGCCTTTGTAGGCTGAGTAGGGGATGGAGTATAAGGCTCTGACCCTCCGACTCCCCTCCCTCAATGATCCTTCATTAGAAGACATTGCTAAAGGAGATGAAAAAAGAAAAATAAGTAACCAATAAAGACGAAGCCCACTCCAAAAGAAGGATGTAAATAACCAGTGAATAAAAATGATAAAAGAATAATAACATTGAAACGTTATATCTATTCGCTAGTTTAAAGTAATACAATAATAATGCTTTGCTTGATGATGGATATGTCAAAATAAACATTGTACTTGTAAATTGAATTTTAAAAAAATTTGACGAGTCTCCCCTATAATTGGGCATTTCCCAGGCACAAGGCCACCTCAAGATTTGACAACCAAAACGTCTGTTACAAACAACAAAGACAGATCTTTTAAATATAGAAAAATTCAAAAGATAACTAGGGGTAATCACCCATTACCCAAGAGGAATGATCACCCATCACTCACGGGGAATGATCACCCATCACTCACGGGGAATGATCACCCATCACTCACGGGGTTCCAATTAAAATGTTCGATATAGTTAAAATCAAGCTAAAAATTATAAATGCCTCTGTCCTTGTGAATTGTCTGTCAATACAGCAACAATACAATATATAAACTACCTTGTTGTTTACACCACAAAAGAATATAATAAGGAATAACAAAAATCCTCCGGGCTGTACAAGTCTAAACGAAAGATTCTGCCAAAAAAAAAGAAGGAGATGAGATTCCCGACAATTAGACAAAATTGTGAAACAAAATTGTATGTGATGGAATTTAAAATAATAAAAGATTCAAGGCATGTAGATTCAAGTAACAAATAAATTGTAAGTTAAAATTTGACATGGGATAGTAATGATGCAATAGATTTCAGGATTCCCTCACCATTAACTATATTATTTGTAAATGAATTGAAATCGGGCCTATTCACTAGAATCATTCTCCGATACTGAGACTCATCATCATCTATCGAGGTATCGCTACTCGTTTCCCATTCATCTTCTTCCTCTTCATTTATAGGAGAACTATCCCTTGCTTGTTATAGCCTCATCATGAACATCCAACATTTCACTCATACCATTCTCATGCGTCGGAATACCAAGATCAACAAATAACGATATCTCGACTTCGTCGATAGCATCTACTTCTTCACGATAAGCTCTATCAACCACGGGTGCATCTATTATATGTCGAGCTTTGGTTTTGCAAACTGCCAACCAATCAGATCTTGGCCTCTTACTCCCTGGATATGATGCATAATACACTTGGATAGCTTGTTGAGCTAGAACAAATGGATCATAGTTAGCATAGCTCCTTTTGTGGTTAATTTCTACAAGATTATACTGCGGATGTACCCTCGTACCACGATTCAATGTTTGATCAAACCGGTGACATTTAAAAAGAACAATGCTTTGCTTGTGGATTACCAGGAAATTGCACTTCAATAATCTCATTTAACACTCCATAGTAATCGGGTCCCGATGCGTCATTTCCAATCCCTTTCACGCAAACACCACTATTAACTGTTTTCTTTCCCTCCGCATAATCATGAGTGTGAAATCGGTAACCATTAATTATGTACCCACTATATGATTTCACTAGTCTTGACGGACCCCAAGCAAAGTTCCTCAAGCATTCATTTGTAACCATATTTTCTGAATCTTGTACCTAAAAAACATTAGACAAGTTAACCTCGTAATTATGAAAGTTATAGCATTATGAAACTCCATTGAATCCCCAATGGAGTTCCAAATGCAAGTTATTATCTTATGAGACTTACATATCCACTAAACCATTCCGCAAATTCAAGGTCGATACTTCTATTGATTTCTATCTCTGATATAGTCGGAGCCAGACTTCGTAAGTGTGCCGTGAATGCCCTGTAATGCATTAGAATTAGATGGAATGAGTCAAAATCATTATGATGTATCATTTATCGTATAAAATGTATGAAGTAGTAGCTCGTACTCAATGTATGGCTGCACTTCACCACAATTAAGCAACATATAAATTCTTGCTGCAACGAATTCTTCAGAAGTAAGGAACCGAGTTCGAATTCGTCCTATCACCCGTCCTTGAACATTGCAGATTGACGACCCGGGTTCTTGCACCCTCTCTAATCGTTCTCCTTCTTCATTACGCGCTGGAATTGTACGTTTTGTTTGTACATGTGGCTCAAAATAATAAGAGAAGAAAGTGGATGCTTCCTCAACTAGATAAGCATTGCAGATTGACCCTTCAACTCTAGCCTTATTTTTCACCTTGATTTTCAATTGATGCAAATACCTGTCATTTAAAAAAAAAATACGACTTCAGTCACACACACTTATATCGAACCTGCTATGAAAAGAATTAGATTGAATGATTCGATTACCGTTCAAACGGGTACATCCACCTATATTGAACAGGGCCACAAACTCTTGCTTCGTAAGGCAAATGAATTAATAGGTGTTCCATTACATCAAAGAATGCAGGTGGAAATATCTTCTCCAACTTACATAACAATAAAGGAATATCGGACTCCAATTTGGCCATATGAGCTACATTCAACTTAGGAGAGCATAGATCACGATAAAAAAGACTCAACTCCGTCAAAACACCCCATACATTAGAAGGAAGAAATTCCTTCAATGCAATTGGAAGTAGTCTCTCCATGAATACGTGACGAGTCATGTGATTTCATACCGGATAACTTCAACTCATTCAAATCAGCACATCTTCCAATGTTTGAAGCGTATCCATCTGGGAGTTGCAATCCCCTCAACCATTCTAGCAAAAGTTTCTTTTGTTCTGATGTCAACGAGTAAACAGCTTTAGGTATAGCCACTTTTCCTCCTCCCACATTCAAGGCATGTAGCTCGGGCCTATGGCAATAAATTTCTAAGTCACGTCTAGCCTTTAAATTGTCTTTTGATTTACCCTTTACCTCAAGAACCGTATTCATGACATTGTCAAATACATTCTTCTCATTGTGCATTACATCAATATTATGTCGGACCAAATTAGTACGCCAATACGGCAAATCCCAAAAAATACTCCTTTTTGCCCAATTATGAGATATTCCCCTGCCATTACTCCTTCCAATTTCTTTGCATGTTTCTGTAATTTTTTCATAATTAGACAAACTATCCCGCATTTCTTCACCGGTAGGGTATTGCACAGGCTGTGATGTCTCAGAACCTCTATCATTCCTAAAAGATCTCGTATCCCTCCTGTAAGGATGATCCGATGGTAAGAAACGACGGTGACAGTCAAACCATGATTGTTTCCCACCATTTTGTAGATGAAAAGACTTTGTATTGCCCATACAATATGGACAAGCCGATCTCCAGCGAGTGCTCCAGCCACTCAACATACCATATGCAGGAAAATCATTAATAGTCCACAAAAGTGCCGCCCGTAGTTGGAAGTTTTGTTTCTTCGATATGTCATAAGTGGTGACACCTTCAAACCACAATTTGGTTAATTCATCTATCAAGGGTTGTAAATAAACATCCACCTGGTGCTTTGGATTCTTGGGGCCCGGGATAATGATTGTTAAAAACATGACTGGATCCTTCATACACATCCACGGGGGGAGATTATACGGTGTGAGAATGACCGGCCAGGATGAATATTGCTTACCCGACATCCCAAATGGTGAGAATCCATCTGTACATAAACCAAGTTTGACATTCCGTACTTCTTTTGCAAACTCAGGATATATTCGATCAAAGTGTTGCCATGCTTCAGTATCACGAGGGTGACTCATTGTGCCTTTCTCCGATCTGCTCTCTCCATGCCATCTCATGTGTTCAGCTGTTGTTTTGGAAGTGTACAATCTTTGTAGCCTCGGTGTTATCGGGAAGTAATACATCTTCTTGAATGAAATTTCCCTTCTACTTGTGTTCTTCCCAACCTTTTTCTGTGCATATCGAGGATGGCCACAAAATTTACACTCTCTACGATTCATGTCATCTTTCCAGTAAAGCATGCATCCATTATTGCATACATCTATTTTTTGTACCGGCAAACCCAACCCAACCACTAATTTTTTCATCTGATAGAAATCATCAGGAATCGTATTACTGCTAGGCACAACCTCTTTCATCAATTGCACAACATCGTTAAAGGCTTTACGCGAGAGGTTATTTTCAGACTTAATGTTTAATAACCTTGAAGCCGATGAAAGCTGCGAATGTTGTGTGCATCCATCCCATATAGGAGTCTCTCGCCGCCTTTAACATATCGTAAAACCTTTGTGCCTCCACATTAGGTGGCTCTTCAAAATGAACTGCCGATGGAGCTTCGGGGGAAAGTCGGGTCCTGCTACGTCTAAGACCATTTCGCGAGACCGATTTTCTTGATGTGAATCAGATTCTGGGATTGAGGTAGACACACTTGAGGGACACTCGAATGGCTCACCATGACATGTCCACCGGTAATACCTAGGCACAAATCCAGACTTCCACAGGTGGAGCTTAACTTGTCTTGGATCCAGGTACTTTTTATTCTTACATTTTGCACACGGGCATCTAATTACGCTTGACATTGCATTTGATAAGGCAAATGTCAAAAAGCCTTAACCCCTTCCTCAAATTCAATAGTGATCCCTTTTACACCCGAAGCGTGCCTTCTATACATCCAACTACGATCCTCCATGACGTCTAAATGAGAGAAAAGAACAATCAACTCAATAATTAAAATCACCCCTTAAACAAAAGGAAGAGAAGTATAATTACATTTTCCTTTCTATTATCTAACAAAAAGAGGTCCAAAACATAGAATTTACAATTGCTGTCGTTGGATACAGTTACACCTTCAATATATACGTTTTAACCAAGTATTTAATCTTAATTGAGGAATTTGATTAAGATTAAATACTATTAAAGCTAATTATATTCTTATTTTAACTCTCTCTATAACGTATATTATTCCTGCTATTATTAACATCGACCTATATATGAAATTATTATTATTACTCATTTCATTACTCCTATTCTTATTCTTATTAGCAATATTATTTTTAATAATAATGCTATTATGGGATATATACTCATGCTCAATCGAATAATACACTCCAAGATAAGGGTAGTTATTCTATTCCACATTAAGTAGCGACAGATTTAGAAAAAAATTTTGACAGAGTCTCCCTTGTAATTGGACATTTTCCAGGCACAAGGCCACCTCAAAATTATACAATCAAAATGCAATTGCAAACAACAAAGACAGATCATTCATTTATACAAAAAAATAAATAAATAAATAAAAGGATAACTAGGGGTAATCACCCATTACCCAGGAGGAGTAATCACCCATTACTCACGGGGAATCCAACATTTGAATTCAACAAAAAGGCAATTTATATGAACAAAACGCACATCCTACATCTTCATAATCTAAGGAAACGGATTTCTCACATAAAAGAGCCTTCAAAGCATTCTACTAGAGTTAAATCTTCCACTAGAGAGACTAATATATTATTATAATCAAGTAATAAGATTACTAAACTAATTAGAAATCAACCTTCCTATTATGGCATCATAACCAATCAAATTAATTTATAAGGGTTTATATAGCTAAAACATAGTTCTCATATAATTTGATCAAAGTAGTAATTTTTTTATAACGGGGTAAAAAAGAGTGCACTATAAGTATAGATCAAAACACATTGAATGTTAAAAAAGGACAACAATTCCAACTAACAATTTAGCAATTCCAGTTCACAATTCCAAATTTAAATTGTTTTTCTCACATCAAACCACCATCATGTCACTCACAATCTCCTCAAACTCAACCCCAACATCAATACAACTTTTATACATCAATTCAAACTCTGCTCATTCACAAATAATCGCCCAAATTTCAAAGCTTCAGGGGAAATGAAAATCGCCCAAAGTTTATAAGATAATGAAGTAGCTCAAAGAGATAAATTCTAACTACTTACCCAAACGAATCAACTTCGAACAACGACACAGACGAGTAGCACAGGAATGGCGAGCGCCGATCGAGGGGCGGGCTGAAGGGGGTAGGAAGAGCAGGGGGAGTTGAGGGGGGGGCGCTGCGGGATGGGGGGAGTTGAGGGAGGGGGCGCGGGGGTGGGGGGGCTGCGGGATGGGCGCGGGGAGGGGGCGCGGGGGTGTGGGGGAGTTGAGGGAGGGGGCGCGGGGAGGGGGCGGGAGGGGGCGCGGGGAGGGGCCGCGGGGGTGTGGGGGGTTGAGGGAGGAGTTGAGGGGGGCTGCGGGATGGGGGGAGTTGAGGGAGGGGGCCGCGGGATGAGGGAGGGGGAGCGGGAGGGGGCGCGGATGAGGGAGGGGGAGCGGGAGGGGGCGCGGGATGGGGGGTCGCCGGCGGGAGAGGGAGGGGGAGCGGGAGGGGGGCGCCGGATGGGGGGGTGCCGTGAGGGAGGTGAGGGAGGGGAGTTGAGGAGGAAGAAGGAAGGGGGAAGAAGGAGGGAAAAAAAAAAAAAAGAGGGAGTGAAAAATTTTGGAAATTTTTAATTTTTTTTTAAATTTCTAGCTATTTCGTCGCAATTTGTGACGAAAAATAAAATCCTCGCTAATTTCTCATAAATTAATACGAATAATATTATAAATCGATCTATACATTATAATTTTTATTATTTTTTAGTGATTCTAATAATAATATTATTATGTAAATTATTTTTCTTTATATATTTTAATTTATACACCATTTAATCAAATAAATAGATAAAAAAAATTAGAATATGTATATATATAACTATATAGTATAATATATATTAATATGTTCGAGATGAATAACATTACAAATCGATCTCTACATTATAATTTTCAATATTTTTTTTAGTAATCTCAACAATAATAACAGTATTTGAATTGTTTTTCTTTACATATTTTATTTTATACACTACTTAACAAAATAGATATATTAAAAAATTGGACATATGTATATACATAGCTAAATTAGTATAATATATATTAACATGTAGGAGACGAAGAACATTACAAATTGATCTCTACATTATAAATTTCATAATTTTTTTAGTGATATCAACAATAATAACAGTATTTGAATTATTTTTCTTTATACACTACTTAATCAAAGTGATAGATTAAAAAATTAGACATATGTATATATATACCTACATGTTATAGTATATATATATATATATATATATATATATATATTAAACTAAACGAGATACTTATATACATTATATACATATACTTATATATTAGAATAAGTATATAACATAACATAATTAACTATATACATTTACTTATGCAATACATTAGGTGTATAACATGACATAATTACATATACAAAATTATAATAAAATGCACTAATTGAGACATGTTATTAAAAATATTTCAGTAAATTTGTCAAAATACACCATCACATAAACACATAAAGAAATTTAAAAAAAAAGATTAAAACCCTATTTTGTTGTAAAACCCTCGCAAATTCGTCGCAATTAGTGACGTATTAGCGACGAATTTGCGACGAATTGGGGTTTTGAGATTTTCTATACATTTTGCCATTTATTTATTTTTTAATTAAAAATATTGACCGTCGCAAAACCCTCGCAAATTGCGAGAGCCGAAAATTCGTCTCAAAACCCTCGCAAATTGCGAGAACTTTGCGACGGATGTTCAAAAATTTTTAAAATATTTTTTTAAAAAATAATCGATCGTCGCAAATCCCTCGCAAATTGCGAGGGTTATTGCCGTCGCAAAATCCTCGCAATTTGCGAGGGTTTGCGATGAACGTTCAATTTTTTTAAAAATAAATTACCGTCGCAAAACCCTCGCAAATTGCGAGGGCTAACTACCGTCACAAAACCCTCGCAAATTGCGAGGACTTTGCGATGGACGTTCAAAAATTTTAAAAATATTTTTTAAAAAATAATTTGTCGTCGCAAACCCATCGCAAATTGCGAGGGTTATTTATCGTCGCAAAACCCTCGCAATTTGCGAGGGTTTTGCGATGGAAGTTCAAAAAATTTTTTAAAAATATTTTTTTAAAAAATAAATTGCACGTCGCAAAACCCTCGCAAATTGAGAGGGTTTATTGGTCGTCGCAAATTGCGAGGGTTTTGCGATGGACGTTCAAATTTTTTAAAAAATATTTTTTAAAATTAAATATCCGTCGCAAAACCCTCGCAAATTGAGAGGATTATTTGCCGTCGCAAAACCCTCGCAATTTGCGAGGGTTTTGCGATGGTCGTTCAAAAAAATTTTTAAAAATATTATTTTAAAAAATAACTTGCCGTCGCAAAACCCTCGCAATTTGCGAGGGTTTATTAGCCGTCGCAAATTGCGAGGGTTTTGCGACGGACGTACGAAAATTTATTTAAAAATATTTTTTTTAAAATAACTCGTCGTCGCAAAACCCTCGCAATTTGCGAGGGTTTATTAGCCGTCGCAAAATCCTCGCAAATTGCGAGGGTTTTGCGACGGACATACTGAAAATTTATTTAAAAATATATTTTTTAAAATAACTCGCCGTCGCAAAACCCTCGCAATTTGCGATGGTTTATTAGCCGTCGCAAAATCCTCGCAAATTGCGAGGGTTTTGCGATGGACGCATCTGAAAATTTATTTAAAATTATTTTTTTTAAAATAACTTGCCGTCGCAAAACCCTCGCAATTTGCGAGGGCATAAATACCGTCGCAAAACCGTCGCAAATAGCGATGATTTTGCTACGAATTGCGACAGGTATATTGGCGTCGCAAAACAGTCGCAAAACCGTCGCAAATTGCGACGGTTTTGCGACGGTTTTGGTCAACTTCGCTACTTGTTTGAAAATCGTCGCAAATTGGTCGCTATTAGCGACGGTATTGAAGCCGATCGCAAAAAATTCGTCGCAAATCACGATTTTTCCTGTAGTGATATATATATATATATATATATATATATATATATATATAAGAAACCATTAGAATTAATTAGATTGATTGTTTATAAGAAGATTTCATAAGAAAAAAGACGTCGATTTTTATTATAGAGTATACTTCTCTTACTTATTGTAAAATCGATATCTTTACTTACCACTATGCTATCTATATATATATATATATATATATATATATATATTAAAGAGTAGGGTTTAAAATTTATTGATGCATGATGACTGCATTTAAAAGACCTATATTTTAAATGTCATAAACTTCCACAACAATAGACATGGTTTGATCCCTCAATGACCAATTTTAACACAGTTATGCCAGGCTATGTTTTGCTGAGTTCTGTGACTCCTCTTCATGTTTTTCTCTCTTTCTCACAACTATTGTTTTCCTCAAATCACCATAAAAGGATTTTTCCCATTTTTTGTTAACCCAGCGGGCCATAAGAAGTTATTGTGCCCTTTTTTTGCACATGAATTGAGGGATCAATAAAAAAACTCAACAAATCTCCCTTCTCTTAACTATATGGAGGAACTTGTCATCCTACCAAGAGAACACATCTCAAACTTCCACTTAGGAAAAACTTTTGTCAACATATCTACACCATTTTCATTAGTATGAACTTTCTCAAGCATCACCAACTTCTTATTCAACACCTCACATATGCAATGATACATCACATTAATATGTTTATATTTTAAGTAAAAGACAGATTTTTGACAAAATGAATTACATTTTGACTATTACAAAGTAATAGATGCCTCTCTTGAGAGTAACCAAGCTCTTTCATGAACTTCTTCATTCAATGCAACTCTCTAAAAGCCACTGTTGTTGCAATAAATTATGCCTTTGTAGTTGACAAAGAAAGATGTTTTTGCAATTGAGACTGCCATTCCATAGCTCTCCCAGCAAAGGTAGTCAAGAATCCTGAAGTAAACTTCATAGAATCAACATCTCCAACCATCTCTGAATCTATATACCTCACAAGGATAGGTTTCTCACTCCCAAAGCAAAGCTTCAAATCAAAAGTGCCACAAAGATATCTCAATATCTATTTCATAGCATTCTAGTTTCTCTTCTTGGATTTGAAAGAAACTAGCTAACCAAACCAACTACATGAGCAATGTCAAATCTTGTACATACCATGGCATATAAAAAACTACCAACTTCTAAGGAGTGAGGAGCTCTCTACGCGTCTTATCTTTCTGCCTCTGTAAACGGACTCTGCTTGGTACTCAATTTGTAGTGAGCTGCAAGAGGAGTGCTTATAGCTTTTGCCTTGTCCATTTGGAATCTCAAAATCACTTTTTTGATGTAGTCCTTTTTAGATACCATAGCTTCCTAGCCACCACCAAGAGTCTGGTTTGTTGGTCCCAAATCCTTCATAGTAAATGACGTGCTCAACTCTTGATTCAACCTAACAATCCTACAAATACTTTGACCAACAATGAGCTTGCCATCAATATAAAATAATAAAATAATAAAATTTTTGCTAGAAAATTTTTGCATATATACATAATGATTAAAAGTTGTCTTCTTGTAGCCATGTTATCCCATGACTAAGTCAAACTTCTTATACCACTATCCTGGTGCCTGTTTCAAGCCATAGAAACTCTTATTCAACTTGCATCACATATTCTTCTTTCCATTTCACCTAAAACCTCTCTTGTTATTCTGTGTAGATTTCTTCCTCAAAATCACCATGGAGGAAAGCTATCTTTACATTTGTCTGCTGAACTTCCAAGTCTAGGCTTATAGCTAAACTCAGTAATACTCTAATAGATTATATTTTTACAACATGTGAAAAAAATTTTAGCAAAGTCAATCCCCCCCTTTTTTTTTTAAAACTATATCTCTTGACAACCAATCTAACTTTATATCATAGATGAGATGAATTTTCTTCTTGCTTCAATCTATAAACCCATCAATTTTTCAAAGCTCTCTTACTCTTAGGTAACTCTTCTAGTTCAAAAGTATGATTCTCATGTGGAGATTTCATCTCTACTTCTGTCGCATCGAACCACTGTTCCTTTTGTTCGCTCTCTATAGCCTCTTGATAACATTTTAGCTCCTCCCCCATTAGTCAAGATTACATACTCATTTAGACTATATCTAGTGGAAAGCCGTCTATCTCTTGTAGACCTTCTAAGTGAAGCACGTAGTGGAATCACTGGTTGATCTATAAGTGCAAGTTGTTGAACATCAACAACATCATCTATTGCAATATCTGAATTACTTTTTTCCTGGTCTTCCTATACATCTGTTGTGCGATTTCGAGCGTAGAAAATATTAACAATGACTCACACAAATAAAAATCAAGTATTAAATTAAAATGCTAAAAGCACACTCAAACCACACAAATGGGCAAGCATACCTATCGTATAGTATAGTCTTTGAATGGTAAGTATCGAAGATCCTCTAGAAAGGGATATAAAGGCACCACTACTAACTCTTCTTCTATTGTTTAGCCTAATGAATTACTGGAATAAGGTATCTACAATAGAAAAACCTAGAGAATCAACACAACCTCATATAAGATTGGCCATGGGAAAATCATGGGTGAGAAAAAAAGTATAAGACATGCACTTATCAAAAATCTCCCAAAATTAGCCAAGAACCAAACACAAACCCAAGACAGTCGAATCCCAATCTAATACTGTAGGGGTCCCAAATAAGAAACCCGCTCTTTCTCGAAGTATGTATTTTCTATTCTTAGGCCAATAAAAAGGGTATCTCTACTTCCCCAATTAAACCCAAGAAGTATTAAGAACAAAACCCTTAAATCTTGGAAGAGCCCAATACCCCTTTCTCTAGGTAATATCAAATTCCCAATAATTATCAAGTTCTAATCCCTTAACCTATCTCTTGAATTAGCCAAAGGAAAACACACATTGAACCCATTCATTTAGAACTCACTCCCTAACCTCATCTCTCGAATTCATTAGAGAAAAGCAATACAAATAATAGACCCAACACAATAAATTCTAGTAATTATTCAATAGAAATTGAAATCCAACAAATCATAAGTAGCTTTAATACAAAAACTAGTTAGGGTGCATCCCTTCAAGAAAAAAAGCTAATCAATACATATTAACAAAGAAAAACTAAAGAAAATGGACAAAGAGAACTCATAGACAAGGGCTATTAATCTTCAATCTTCAATCCTTCCTTGAGAAACCTCCAAATCTCTCCAATATTTTTTCTCTTGTGTATGGGTGTTTCTCTCAAATGTTGGCTGCCCCATTTTTTTTCTCATAAGGTTGTATTTGTAGGCCACCCAAAGCCCTAAAAATCACAGTCAAAAATACGTACCAGATCTAATCTGTGAACATAACCAGTGTGTGTTAAGGGTTATAACCCACATCTATTATTTCCAGTAAGTTTATTCTCTATCTCTGGTTGAACCGGCACCTGTTATTGTTGCGAACAGGTGCCTATTGATATTAACAACGTTGCTAATTTCTTTGTTGATATTAGCAGTGTTGCTAATCTCTTAATTTGATCTTGGCAACTTTTCTTATCTTCTTCAACTCTTTTCAATTTTATTCTTTATCAAATCTTTATTCATGACACCTACACAAAATAATGTAAAATTGGGGATGAGTAAATATTTATACTAAATTTTACAACAAATAAAGTACAATTTTCATAAAAAATGTATACATATTGAGCATTCATCAGTCCTCATGCTTAAGTTTTTTCTTGTCCTCAAGTAAATCACAAAAACAAGGAATTAACTAGTGTACAAATTAAACAAAGTATATTTATGCACAAAGATAAAAAAATAATAACTAAATTACAAGTAGAATGAAAAATTTTACATAGCATTCTAGGTGAATTAACATGAACAACTTTACATATATGCAATACAGTCAAAATGGTAGAGATATTACTTCTTCCTTCACTTAGAATTCATCCCAATACTTAACCATTGCAAGTTAATCTCATGTATTCCTCTGCATTAGGCTAGACACAACTAAGAACATGAAAGTTAAATTAAACAAGTTTATGCCAAATAAATATAATTCACACTACCCTTTAAATCAAGAATATGAATAAAGTGATTTATACAAGTTATGGTTAACCGACTCACTCAACTCTCATGCTTACAAAAAGTATAAACATTACAAGTGTTACAACACTTTGCAATAATATTCTGCACTTTGATACAGTATTACAACAATACATTTTAACTTGGAATATCAAAGTACAAGCCTCTCATTTTCCTTTATTTTTCTACAAAGAAATGGATTTATAATGATTTTGATTTAAATATTTTTTTGCATCCTTTTGCATCTTTGCTTTTTGCTTTTTCTTCTTATTTTTATTATCTTTTTCTTTTTTATTTTTTATTTTTTATTTTTTCTTTTGTTTTTCATCACACATTATTTTTCGTTATAGGACATGCACTTTGTATTCCTAGAGTCTTTTTTCTCCTCACTTCAGTAGGTACATTGAGCAACCTACCTCTTACTCCTACTTGTTTTTACATTGAAAAATACAATAAACAAATAGAAGTGTGTATATTACAACTTACCAAAAGAATAAATTAATAAATGAAGGAATGAATAGGGATGTCACAAAACTAGAGATAAGCCAACAATCTACACTCTATATTTTATCAGAAGGTTCTTACTAGTCTCAAAGAATTAAGTTTCACAATATTTTTATAGGCATAAACAAGGTTAATTTACTTCTCAAAACTTAGCTTATGTCATGCCCAATATATAAGTGTACATAAGATCGACTCTCCTAAAAAGGTCTTAAGCAGAATTTCCAAGTAAAAAATAGATAATAACTCTACCAAACTAATACACATCAACACATATACTAAAAAGTCTTGAAAAATAGCCTAAAAATGCAAAAAAAAATTGAAAAAATGTTTAGCCTAAATATAAAAAATAAAAATTTTATCCCAAAATAAAAAATTACCCAAAATTATTAACATAAAATTGCAAAGAAATATTACTCAACCCCTTCCCCATACTTAAATAGGACAATGTCTTCATTGTCCAAAATATATGATACAAACACATTTATATATACAAAAGTGAAAAATAGGGAGAAAAGAGTAAGCAATACTCCCCAAATATTTTGAAGCTCATTGTCGAAAACATGATTGCTGCCAAAAAATTGATGAAGCAAGAGGCTTCCATGCCCAAGAGATTATTAGATACAACAAAAATAAAAGTAAAACATAAGTAAAAATTCTCACAAGAAAATAACAAATAAATGACAAGAAAATAAATTAAATTAAAATAATTATCAAAGACAATAAGAAGGAAAGAAATTGAGTTGTGCTCTCTCTATTTTTTCTATTCACCAAACCAGTGCCTGATTAATAGAGTAATAATGCCGGTTTGATGTACTAAGAAGCACCGGATTGTTCCTGCTCTTGCAACAATAACAATAACAACAATAATAATAATAATAATAATAATAATAATAATAATAATAATAATAATAATAATAATAATAATAATAATAATAATAATAATAATAATAATAACAAACACAAATAGCATGCACTGACAAAAAAAAAACAATAAAAGGAATACAAACAACTAAAAGACCAAAAAGAAATAATATACAATTAAAACTAATACAAAAGCAACTAAAACAACAAAGATACAACCACTGATCATAACTAATTAAATCAACTAGACAACAACATTCACTAATATCAATACGTATAACAACACTAATCACAATACACCAATCGATATTCACAAAGGCTATTACCAAAATATAAGATCAACTAATAGGAACAAAACCAAATCATACTATTAATACTAATACAAAAACATAACAAAATACTTAACCAAATCTACATTTTCACAAGGGATACGCTAAATTAATATATATGCTAATATACTATTATCAATACATACCCTATATATACAACAAAATAATAATAAAGTCCAATATTATGCACACTATGAACTCAATAAAACTCAAGAGAAAATGAAGGATCAAGGATTTAGTGGATTTATTGGAAAGAACACTCAAAAGAATGCCACAACAACAACCAAAAATCAATTTGCAGTACAAACTCCCAAAAGCACCATATGTCTCCCAAACAAACAAAAATTATCCTCAACACCAAAAATAACAACTATATGAAGGTTACACAAACTTCAACACAATCTCCAATCAAACAACAACCTTCCACAAAACATAAGACCACTATACAATCCAACCAACTCTTCAATATATTCACCACTTCTACTATCACTTTCTTAAACCTCACCAATATAAAGAACAACAAACACCACTATTACTTATATAGGGATAAAAGGAAAAACCTCAACAACAACAACAATCAACCAAAATCCTAAAAATGTATAACAATGCTTTCATCCTACAAACACTAGCACAACACCAAATACAAAATTCTCTAACAACAACAACAAGTCTAATTACAATAGCAAATGCTAAATTAATAAAATATAATATATATAATTACTCAAAACAACAACATATAGCAATATCGTAAGAAATAATACAACAAAATACATATGATGGTTAGTGATATCCACAAATACAAAAACAAATATATTTACATAAAATTATTAGTAATTTTTACAGCTATGTACATGGTTAAATGAATAAAGTCCAAGTGTTCATGACATTATCCTTATTTCCCAACATCGGCGCTAAAACTTGTTGTGCAATAGTAGAAAATAAAAACAAAAATTCACACAAACAAAAATTAAGTTTTAAATTAAATACCAAACACACATTCAAACCATATAATTGGGCAAATATGCCCATCTATACATTTGAATGGCAAGTATCGAAGATCCTCAGAAAAGTAATAAAAGTACCGCTACTAATTCTTCTTCTATTGTTTAGCCTAACGAATTATGGGAATAAGGTATCTAAAATGGACAACCCTAGATAATCAACACAACTTCTTACAAGATTGGCCATGAGAAAATCAAGGGTGAGAAAAAGAGTATAAGACATGCACTTGTCAAAAATTCCCCAAAATCAGCTAAGTACCAAATGCAAACCCAAGACAATCGAATCCCAATTCTAATAGCGTAAGGGTCCCAATGCGAAACCCTCTCTCTCTCAAGTTATGAATTTCCTAGTCTTAGGTCAATTAAAGGGTAACTTTACTTCCTTAATTAAACCCAAGAAGATTTAAGAATAAAACTTCTTAAATTTTGAAAGAGTCCAGTACCCCTATCTCTTGGTAATATCAAACTCCTAATGATTACCAAGTTCTAATCCCTCAAACTTTCTCTCGAGTTACCCAAAGGAAAACACACATTAAACTCATGCATTTGGAACTCACTCTCTAACCCCATCTTTTGAATTCATTAGAGAAGAGCAACACAAACAATAGATCCAACATAATAAGTCCAAGTAATCATTTGATAGAAATTAAAATCCAATAAATCATGAGTATATTTAATACAAGAACTAGTTAGGGTTCACCCCTTCAGGAAAAATAAAAGATAATCAATACATATTGACAAAGAAAAACTAAAGAAAAGGGACAAAGATAACGCATAGACAAGGGCTCTTCATTTTCAATCTTCAACCATTCATTGAGCAACCTCCAAATCTCTCCAATATTTTCTCTCTTATATGTGGGTATTTCTCTAAAATGTTGGTCTCCCCTTTTGGCCTCATAAGGCTGTATTTATAGGCCACCCAAAGCCCTAAAAATTACAGTTGAAAATGTGCACCAGATCTAATCTGCGAACATAACCGGCGACTGTTAAGGGTTATAACCCACGCCTGTTATTTCTAGTAAGTTTATTTTCTATCTTTAGTTGAACCGACACCTATTATTATTGCAAATAGATGCCTATTGATATTAGAAACATTGCTAATCTCTTATTTTGCTCTTGGAGCTTTTTCTTGTTATTTTTCAACTCTTTTCAATCTTATTTTTATCAGATCTTTATTCATGACTCCTATATAAAACAATGTAAAATTAGGGATGAGTAGTTATTTATAAAAAATTTTACAACAATTAAAGTACAATCTTCATAGAAAATGTGTATATGACTAGCACTCATCAATATTATTTTGATGAACATCAGTTTGTATATCATCTTCAACTGTACCATGTAAATATGGAGTCTGAATCCATCTAGAATTAACAAGGTCATATTGAGCCTGGTGCTTAGGCTTCTTTACGTTCTTTATATATTCAATAGTTTGATTCTCTAATAACACCACATTTATGCTTCTTATTAGTTTTTTTTCAAGAAGATCATACAACCTATAGCCAAATTCATCCTAACCATAACCCAAGAAAATACACTATCATGACTTAACATCAAGTTTTGACCTCTCATCTTTAGGAATATGAACAAAAGCTTTGCAACCAAACATTCTTAGACGATCATAGGAAGAGTTATTATCAGACCCAACATTTTCTAGAATATTACCTTTCAATGTAATAGTAGGAGTCAGGTTGATAACATGAGCAGTAGTATACAAGGCCTTGTCCCAAAAAAACTTTGGTAACTTAGCGTTTGAAAGTAAATATCTAACTCTCTCAATCAATGTCCAATTCATCATTTTAACCAAACCATTTAACTGAAAAGTCGTCAAATGAGTCTTCTAATATCTAATACCCCGCTATCTTTAGTACTCATCAAACGATCCATAATACTCAACACAATTATCTGTGCAGATTCATTTTAGTTTTTTCCTAGTCTGTCTTTAAACTAAGGCATAAACTGCTTGAACAATTCTTTTGCTAAACCTTGTTAATTTTTACCACAAAAAGTTACTACCTTAAACACTTTTTTGCTAAACCTTTTTACATTTACCAAATTAGTTATTATTAAATATTCCAAAACTACTATTTTGATAAGTAATTTTTATCACCACATCATCTTTCATGTTGCACTAATCTATTAAAGAATTCATCAAATTGAAATATAAAATTTCTTAATTGCCAAGGCTACGACAACCACAGTTAAATGAATTTATCCACTCTATTACAAACCGCAACAACTTGACCTTTTATATTTTAACTCCAAGTACCCAAAAATAATTGAAAACACTGTGTATATGGAAATGCTTATCAACTGGTAAAGTAACCCGTATTTCTTAAACAAAACATGACGATGTGGTAAAGGGTGAAGTAATCAAAATTTTGGATTAGGAATAATCTATCATATTTTAGATAGTATATGGGTAAGCTCAACACTAGTGGTTTCAAAGAAAGGTGGAATAACAGTCACTCCTAATGAAAGGAATGAACTCATCCCAATAAGGTTGGTGACTAAATGGAGAATATGTATTGATTACAAAAAGCTTAATGAAGCAACAAGAAAGGATCATTTTCCACTTCTATTTATTGATCAAATGCTAGAAAGGTTGGCAGGCCACTTGTACTACTATTTTTAGATGGATTCTCAGGCTATATTCAAATTCCAATATATAATGGCTATTTTGGGAGACTGGTAGGGAAAATTATAGAAGTATTCGTAGACAACTTCTCTGTCTTTGGGGATTCATTTGAGTTGTGTTTGGAGAATTTGGAAACAGTGTTTTCAAAGATGTGAAAAAACTAATCTAATATTAAATTGGGAAAAATATCATTTCATCATTCAAGAAGGTATTATGTTGGGGTACAAAATACCAAGGAATAGTTTAGAAGTGGATAAAACAAAGATTGAAACCATTAAAAAGCAACCTCCACTTACTTTTGTGAGAGCCATTCGCAGTTTCTTTGGCCATGCAGGTTTTTATAGGAGGTTCATTCAAGGTTTTTCAAAAATTTCAAAACCACTCACTTCTCTGCATGAAAAAGATGCTATTTTTAACTTTGATGAAAAAATTTTATGTGCTTTCAATACCTCAAAGCAAATGTCGATTGATTCTCCCATTTTAGTCACACTTGATCGGTCGCATACATTTGAACTAATATGTGATGCTAGTGATTTTGCAATGGAAGCAGTACTTGGACAAATGCGAGGAAAGAACATTCAGCCCATTTACTAAGCAAGCAGGACAATGACTGTAGCACAAGAAAACCACACCACCACCAAAAAAGAATTGCTTGCTATAATCTATGCCTTTGAATAAATTTCATTCTTACCCTATTTAATTTTAAGTCATTATGTACACTGACCATTCAGAATTAAAATATCTTCTTTCGAAGCATGATTCTATACCTAGACTAATAAGATCGGTGCTACTTTTACAGAAATTTACTAAGAAATTCGAGATAAGAAATGAACTAACTACTTAGCTGCAAATAATTAGTCAACACTAGAAAATCCCAATTTGAAACCTTGAAGAAAAGAAGAGATAAATGACAGATTTTTTATGAGCAACTTTTAATCATTGCAAGTAAAAAAAGTTCTTCCTCTTGGTTTGCTGATTTTGCTAAATACTTGGCTACGTGGATTCTTCTAAATGATCTTATATTTCAACAACGGTAAAAGTTTTTTCTCTTATGTAAAGCATTATTTTTGGGAAGATCTTCTTTTGTTTAGATATTGTGTTGACCAAATAATTAGAAGATACGTTGATCATACTAAAATCATAGACATTCAAGCATTGTCATGAGAGACTTGCCGGAGTCCTTATCAAGCTAATAGGACTGCTCGTAAAATTCTGAAATGTGGATTCTATTGGCCTTCTATATTCAAAGATACACATAGGTTTGTCAGAATTTGTGATAGGTGTCAACAGACTGGTAACATTTCCAAAGTTTATGAGATACCTTTATCAATTTTTTAAGCCTGTAAAATCTTTTATTGTTGGGGGATTGACTTCATAGGACCCTTTCTCAATTCATGTGGCAATAAGTGCATATTTGTTGCTATAGATTATGTGTCTAAATGGGCTGAAACCCAAGAATTGCCTATAAATGATGCTAGCTATTTACCAGCTTTGGAATCCCTAGAGCCCTTATTAAGGATAGAAGAATATATTTCTACAATAGCCAGTTAAAATGTTTAGAAGTCACATATAAATTTTCCATCCCATATCATCTCCAAACTAGTGGTTAAGTTGAGATGATTAATAGAGAATTGAAGAGAATTTTGGAGAAAGTTGTGAACTATACAAGAAAGGATTGGAGTACTAAATTAGTTTGTACTCTTTAGGCATATAGAACAACCTACAAGACTCTCAGTGGCACTACTTCGTATAAATTAGTTTATGGGAAGTCTTGTCATTTACTTGTGAAAATTGAGTACGAGGTTTTTTAGCCAATCAAGCTGGTTATTTTTTATCTTGATTAAGTAGGAACAAAGAGGTTACTCCAACTGAATGAGTTTTAGAAATGGAGAAATTAGGCTTATGAGAATTCCAAAATTTATAAGAAAATAGTGAAAAGATAGTATTATTAGTATATCTCACCTAATCGTGAATTTAAAAAAGGTAATCAAGTGTTACTATTCAACACAAGACTGAGATTATTCCCGAGAAAGTTGAGATCTTGATACTCTAGCCAAGCTAAGCACAAAAAGATGTCTAGGGAAGTAGTACTACCCAAGCCAAGATGCTCGACATTGCTCAAATTTAGAACACAAGACTTTAAACTTCAAAGAATTAGCAGTGCTTGCTAAGACCACAGAAGCGGTGCCGTTAAGATTTAAAGAAAACAATAGGGCTGAACTTCAGGGAGTTAGTGGCATCATCTAGATCAAGATAACTAGTGCCGGTCATAGCATGGATTTAGGAAAAATAAGTGCAAGCGGTGCCGACTGAGGAAACCAAAGCAGTGCTGTTCAACATTGTAGAAATCTCCTGTTTTCTTTTTTTTTTTTTTATCACAATGTAAAAAGATTTATATTGATCAAAAAGAATTTACATGAATGTTTACTAGTTTATAGTCAAGATGACTATTAACTAGCAGAGTTGAATACCATTCTCCAAACTAGTCAGAACATTAGGGCACAATGTAAAAATAACAGTGTACACATGTGTTTTTATCTTTTTTGAAATATCCAACGGTTGACACACGGTACCCTCAAATAACGCCTTGTTACGTGCAGTCCAAATGTAATAGAATGTGGCAGCCATAGCAGTAGCCTTAGCCTTTGCCATCTATGATGAGCTGCAGTTTACATGCTTGTACCACCTAAGACAAGAGCCCGCTGTATTCATTGCTTGTGGCAAGCCCAGCCACAGTCTAATTTTTGTCCAGATAGATGCAGATACTGGGCACTTGAAAAATAAATGGTTGGTCGTCTCCATATGTGCTTTACACAATGGACAAGACAAATTATCCAAGCAGAACACAAGTGCATCCTTGGTCTTCAAAAGCCCCCTAGCACATAGCCAGACCATGAATGAGTGTTTGGGAGTAAGTGCCTGCTTCCAAATAGTTTTTGCCCAGAAGACCTTCGAGGAAGGCAAGTGCAGGTAGTCATAAGCCAAAGAAGTGAAGGAAGAGCTAGATGTAGCCCAACTATGTAGAAGTACAGAGGCAGAGAGGGCACCATTTTCTCGCTCCAGTAACAATTTCGGAATTGCTAGCACTTTATGAAAAAAGTGGAGAATGCTCTCTACGGTGTTCTATCTCCCAAACAGATTTGCCCTTTATGTAGTAGTGATCTAACCATTGGACCCACAAGGATTGTTTCTCAGATTGTATATCCCAGAGGAATCTGGTTAAGAGCGCCACATTCCAAGTCTGTAGATGATGCAAACCAAGTCCACCCACAGTCTTAGGTAGGCAAATATCCTTCCAAGCAACCAATGACTTTTTTGAGTCCCATAGGAAATCACGAGCCATCCTATCCAACTGAGAAAGCACCGCAGCCGGAGTGGACAGCCAGAAACATTCAACTCCCTGAAGGACAGTTTGGATAAGTAGTAGGCGGCTAGCATAAGAAAGTGAACGTGCATGCCAATGTCCAATGTAAGAACCAATTCTGTCAAGCAAAGGTCTGTAGAGAGATAGCCGGACTTTGCCATGCATGATAGGTAGGCCCAGGTAACAAAAAGGAAATTCCCCAATGGGTATACCCATATCAGCCAGAAGACCCTCTCAGTCCGTGTTACAAATACCAGCCATATAGATATTGGACTTTCCCTTATTGAGTTGAAAACCCAAGCACCTATTTAATTCATCCAGGCAGTCTAGGAGGATGCGAACAGAGGGACGATCACCCCTGCCAAACAGCATAAGATCATCAGCAAATGAAAGATGGGAAATCCTTAAGGCCTCACACTTGGGATGATAGTGGAACAAAGTCCCAAGTGTACGTACTTTGACAGTTCGAGATAAATATTCCAAGCATATAACAAATAGGAGTGGAGAGATAGGATCCCCCTGCCGAAGACCTTTTTCACCTTTAAAGAACCCGTGCACTGCTACGAATAGCTATGGGAATCCCAATTCAGTAAGTAATTCGAGCAAGAAAGCCCAGTTCACTGAGTCATATGCCTTCCTAAGGTCTACCTTAACCGTACAACAGGGTGAAACTCTTTTCCTCCCATACGTACGCAGAAGCTCCCGAACAAGAAGGATGTTGTCAGCCATGAGTCTGTCCTTGATGAAGGCAGTCTGCTAGATCTCAACAATATGAGGTAAAATAATTTTGTACACAATGTTACAACAAGAAATTGGTCTATAGTCCCCCACTCTTTCCGCATGAGCAGACTTAGGAACAAGAGTGATCACAGAATGGTTGATCTGCTTAAGGATTCTGCCAGACAAGAAGAATTCCTTAACCGCATCACATAGGCTCCTTGTAACCGTGCCCCATGCCTGCTTAAAAAATAACGAAGAGTACCCATCCGGTCCCGGTGCTTTGCAATCCCCGATGTCCCACAGAGCCAGTTTAATATCTTGATCAGAAATCGGCCTGACCAAGTCCTCCTTCAGGTTATGAGGAACCATTTGGCCAGCACTGATATAGTCCACATTTATGCTCTGGCAGTTAACCCTAGTCCCTAGTAGATTACGATAGTATTCCACAAATTCATTAGCAAGAGCCATTGAACTGTCAGTCATAGAACCATCCTCCTTGAGAATAGAAGCGATAAAGCTCCTTTTTTTGTTCCGTTTGACAATGTTGAAGAAGTAACGTGTATTCTTGTCAGTATTAGCCACATACTTGCCTTTAGCAAGTTGCCGGTAAAACTTCAATTCCGCATCTGCAAGGCGCCACGCAAACAGTTTGCACTCTATAATGGCGGTGCGAATGAAGGCAGTCATTGTCTTTCTCAATACTCCCTCTCAATGACTGTATTTCTTATTGTTTCTTATGAAATCATACCAAGTTGTCTTCGAAATTCTTCGGGCTTTACTCCACTGAGACCCTTGGTGAAAATATTCGTAACTCGTTCTTTAGTCTTCACGTGTTTCAATTCAAGTTGACCACAGAATACCTTTTCCCGCACAAAGTGATAATGAACCTCCACATGCTTTGTTCTTGCATGGAATATTGGATTCTTTTCTAAATGTATTGCCAATTGATTGTCACAATATAACTATACTGCCTTATCTATTGGTTGATGAAGATTTTCCAATAGTTGTAGTAGCCACGAGCATTCTTGAGCTGCTATTGCTACAACTCAATATTCTACTTTTGTACTAGATAGTGAGACAGTTGGCTGTCTCTTACAGCACCATGAGACAACTCCAGATCCAAGATTAAAAGCATATCTAGTAGTTGATCGTCATGTATCATAATCTCCAGTGTAGTCAACATCACAATATCCTGTCACTTGAGATGTATCTATCTTTTTATACAACAAGCCATAGTCTATAGTACCTTTAACATAGCTTAGTATCTTTTTTACTACATCAAGATATGACTTCTTCGGTGTTTGCATAAATCGACTTGCAACTCCAATTGCATATGAGATAACTGGCCTCGTTAGTGTTAGGTAGATTAAACTACCCACTAACTATCAATACATCGATTGTCTTCAAGTTCCTTACCTTCAGTTGAACGCAATTGAACATTTACCTCTATTGAAGTAGAGGTTGGTTTGCAGTCAAGCATGCCATATTTTTGTAAAAGATCATGTGCATACTTCTATTAGCATAAAAATATCCCGTCATTCTCTTGTTCTATCTCCAAGCCCAGAAAGTGTTTCAGTTCTCCAAACTCCTTTATCTGGAAGCAAATTGAGAGATTTGACCAAATTCGTTCAATCTCTTTCTTATCATCACCAGTAGTGATTAGATCATCCACGTACATGAGTACTATAGCTAGCTTCCCTTCTCAAGCTTTAATGAATAAACTTTTTGCAGCTGGTGCCATCAAATATCCATTCTGGATCAGGAATTCTATAATTTTTCCATTCCACGCTCGTGGTTCCTATTTCAATCCATATACTGCTTTATTAAGCTTACACATATACTCTGAGTGTGCCTTGTTCTCGAACCTTTGCGGTTGTTGCATGTATATGTCTCGATCGAGCTCATCATGGAGGAATGCATTTTTTATAGCCATCTGCCATAACTTTCATGATTTTCTTGTAACTAAGGCAAGTAACACTCGAACTATGGTAATCTTTGCTACTAGATTAAATGTCTCGTCATAGTCTAACCCATACTTTTATGAGAAATCTCGTGCTACCAATCGAGCTTTGTATCTATCAATCGATCCATCTAGCCTAGTTTTCAATTTGTACACCCATTTGCAATAGATGGGTTGTATATTTCGCGGCCTTGGCACTAAGCTCCACGTCTCATTTTGCTTTAGTGCTTGTATTTCTTCTTCCATCGCCTTTCTTCATTCCTTATGTTTGGATACCTCTTCGTATGTGTCTGGATCTCTTATAGTATCCTTGTTCAAGGCTGTGTTTGCATATTTTGGATTAGGTCTTCATTGTCGAGTGAACCTCTGAAGTTGTGGTTGTGCCTCCTCTTCTTCGTCCATTTCTTCAAATTAGCTGGGCCTCTGATCTTTTGTAATTTTATGTACTTCTGTCTGCCACAGACTCTTCAATTTACTTGATGGTGATTCTTTGTCACCCTCTTCAATTGTTTTAGAAGTCAAATGATCTTTGTCTTGTTCTTCCAGCTTTTTTACTAATTCTTCTAAGATTTCTTCAGATTGTGGCAGCTTCTCAGCCTGATATGACCACCAAGATAATGCTTCATCAAATACAATATTTTTAGAAGTATAGCATTTACCTATGTCAGGAATACAACAAATCTATCCCTTTCATCAGCAATTGTATCCGACAAAGATGTAGCAGATTGCCTTCTTTTCGAACTTGATTATTAAATGAGCAGGTACCAATACGTAGCATACATACCCAAAAACTCAAAATGAGCTACAATAGGCTTCTTCCTCCATATTTTCTCGTAAGGTGAGATAGTGCCGAGCTTTGCTTATGGTAGGTGATTTGCGATATATACTGTTGTCTTCATGCATTCCATCCAGAATCGTGGTCGAATGTTCTTAGCATGGAGCATACTTCTACACGTCTCTGCAAGATGTTGATTTTTTCTTTTTGCAACTCTATTTTGCTGTGGAGTGTTTAGACAAGTTAACTATCATCAAATCCTATTTTAATGATATATATTGTTGTCTTCATGCATTCAATCCAGAATTGTGGTTGAATGTTCTTGGCATGGAGCATACTTCTACATGTCTCTGCAAGATGTTGATTTTTTCTTTTCGCAACTCTATTATGCTGTGGAGTGTTTAGACAAGTTAACTATCATCAAATCCTATTTTGTTTCAAGAACTCTGTGAACTCCTCTGAAGTATATTCCCTACCGCTGTCTATGGGAAGGCATCTTATTTCATAGCCAATCACACTTTCTGCTTTCTTCTTGAATGCCTTGAACTTTGTTAAGTTTTTAGACTTTTCTTTTATGAAATCAATCTAGACATATTGAGAATGGTCATCAATAAAAGTTATCATATAATGGAAACCACTTGCTGATGGCTACTTTACTGGGCCAAAGATGTCTGAGTGAATCAGCACCAAAAGTGCATTGGCTCTAAATTTCGACTCCTCATATGGTAGTTGATGTGCTTGACCATACTGACAGCCAGCATAAACTATGTTGTCTCGAACCTTCAGCTATGATAAACCTTTCAGAATTGACTTTTTCATCATCAACTTTAGTCTAGTATAGCCCACGTGTCCAAATCTTGCATGCCACAAATTTGGTGTCTTATTTCTTTTAGTCTTATCTACGTATGCTGTCTTGCTGATATTACATAGATAGATTCTAATCTTCGTTCTTCTATAATTGGTTCTCCTTCAAGCTTTAAGTGACGATACACCTTCACATCGTCTGGGTCGAATATGACATATTTCCCTGCTGAAGCTAGTTATTATACTAATAGCAGGTTCTTTTTCATACCTAGCATGTGCAGCACATTTTCTAACTTCATTTCTGTAGAGTTGAATCGTGGTACTACTAAAGCCTTGCCAAAATATGTTATTGGCATCTTAGAGTTAGTAGCAGTTACCACAATAGGTCCACTTCTATATTTCTCCGTGCTACAGAAGTTTTTTTTATCTTCTGTCATATGATTAAAGTATCCTGAATCTACTATCTAATTATTTTTATAATTGATAAGTTTGTAACTTACTATGACTAGTGCCAAATCATTTTCCATTTCTTGAGTTGGGCTCGGTAGTGTCTCCTCCTCTTTTATTGCAAAAGATGCTTGAAAGTCACATTCATCTTCACTTTCTTGAGTTTGTTAAGAGATGGCAGCATTCCCTTTGGCTTTTTTGTGCCAGCAATCTCGAGTGAAGTGACATTTCTTTCCGTAGTTGTAGCACTCATTGTTTCTTCGTCGACTCATTATATTGTTATTTTGTTGTGATGGTGCTCCCCTTTATGTGTACTTTTCTTTGGACACCCTTTCTGCTAGAAGCCACGTCTCTCTTTATTTTTTTTTTTAATTAGTTTTTTGGCATTTTTCTCTCCTCTCAATACTCTTCACCTACCATACAGAGCCTTCTCTTCCTCATTTGTTAATCTTCTGTAAAAGGGTCTCATTAAAGCTTCTTCATTTTCTAGCATGCTTTCCAACACATTGAGTGTTGGTGGCTTAGGCCATCCCCATGTTGTTGTTATAATTGAGGTGTATTCTCATCGTAACCCCTGAATTATAATTCTTCTTATACTTATTTCATCAATAGGGCGAATGGGATCTAATTTTAAAATTTTTTCACTTAAGAATCCCATTTTAGCAAAATATTGACTTACCATCATATTACCTTATAAGATTCTCAATAGCTCATTTTTAAGTCATTGCACCTTGGCTTCATTGGTTTTGGAGAATCTCTCTGCCAAAATATCCCATTCTTCCTTTGGTGCCCTCGCATTTTTAATCAAATCTAAAAATTATTTTTCAATTGTTAAGGCTATAATGGATAAAGCCTTACTAGAGTTCATGTCCAATTTGTTATATTCTCCAACCTTTTGTCATGGTGGTGGTATTGTTTGGCTTCCATCTACAAGCTCCATAAGCCTTGGCCTCTCAAATAAAATTTTAGACACATGCTCCAATCATTGTAGTTGTCCTCTGTGAGCTTTTCTATATTGTTCGTGTTGACGAAGTTTGCCATCGTGACTTTGTGATGTCCGCACCTTATCCAAGTAAGTTTGGTCCCCGACCAACTAACTTCACAATCCTTGACTGCACTAGTAGAGTCTCGACATACCACAATCAGTAATGAACTACTTTGAATATGGTCCCTGATCGTTCTTCCACTCGATCGTGACGTACTTGACGAGCCAAGCTTTGATACCAAATGTGGAGAAAATAAAGAGGGGAGGACCAAAGAACTCCAACTAATATATTGAAGGAGCTATAACCAAAAAAAAAAAATTCACAAAATTATTTTCTCACAAAAATTACAACAAAATTCCTACCAAAAAACTCACTTCACACACACGTACACATCTGCCTCTCTTTTTTGTTTACTCACAACCTTCACACCCCACTTACACTTCTTTAATGCTTTCTCCCTACCACACATATGCACATACCACACTTTACTTCATTACACAATTGATACAAAGATGCCTATTTATAGTTGTGTTCAACCGACATTGCAAGGCTTCCTAGAAGCTGCTTGCAAGTTGCAATTGAGTCTTCTAGTGAGGCGGTGGAAGCTACAAGTTGGCTTCTTGTTGGCTCTAGAATGACTGCAAAGTCAGTGCTGAAACATTTAGCTGCAATTTGCAGCGCTAGGAGACTCCAAATGGCGGTGAAAAATGGGGGCTGCAAGTTGTAGATTTTTAGCTGCAAATTGCAGCTCTAGAATGTTCTATAATGGCGGTGCAAAAGAAGACAGTCATTGTCTTTCTCATTTTGCACCCTAGACAATGCTAGTGGTGGCTAAGGATGCGGCTTCGGCTCTTGGTCTTGACAGGAATGTTAGCTTTGTTGGAGATAGTGGCAGTTTGTTGTCCCATCCCCCAGTGGCAGGCAGTGGAGTCGAGGTTCACACCGATGGCCAAGCTCCTGCCACAATACATACGTAGCATCTGGCTGACCTTACGATTAATGACAATCAATTCACTTCTTTCTTGCAGATTATTCAAAGTGCCTAACAAGCTTCATTTTCAAAAGCTAATGTCTTCACAAATTCCAATAGCGTGCAACTAAATGGAAGTAATTTTGAACTCCTTAATAGTTTGCCATGAAATGATTCTATGGTCTCTTGATCATGTTTTCCTAAAGATGATATCATCTATAGGCCACAAATTTTGCAGGACAAGATACATTCTTTTAATGGTTATTTGTCAAACTCATCAACTCCTAAAAAATTGTTGCTGCCTACTTTCCAAAATAGCAAGCAGCATAGTTAATTAAGAAAGAGTAAGAGGAAGAAAGAAAAGTAAGTACATGGATTGCCCAAACTTTAGATCTATATGATGATTTAATTGAAGATGCTATGGATGAGCTTGATGACCATAATTTTACACCAATATGCTCGAAGAAAGGGGAAAAAAGTAAAAAATAAAAATAAAAAATATTCAATTGGTCAGGCGTGGAATGATTACACAATAAAGTTTATATTGATTTTAGTAGAAGATGTTGGGAATTGATTTCAGGCCCTAATCTCTGATTCCAATCATCCAACTTTTTTCTCTTCCCTAAATGAAAATTTCAATTCTTTTTTCAATAAAGTTGATAAATCACAATGGCTTGTTTCTAACTGAAAAATTTGGCGAAAGAAAGAAAACAGTAAGAAGTGAGAGGGACTAGAAAGGTGAGGAAAGAAAAGAGAGGAAGAGGAAAGAGTGAGAAGGGAGAGGAGATGATGGGAGGAGTGAGGGAAGAGGATAGGAAAGAGAAGATAATGGGTGGAGAGAGAAAGAGAATAAAGAGGTAGCGGAAGATGAGATGGCAGTAGGTGAGGAGAGAGGAGAGAGGAGAGAGAAAATGTCAAGGGTGAGGGTAGACCTGTCACAATGGGCTAGCCCGGCCCAACCCACATGGGCTGACAGAAATATGGGCCGGGATGGGCCAGCCCATTTTTTGATGGGCTGTAAAATCCTCAGCCCAGCGCAGCCCCTCTTAGCCCATGGGCTGGCCCATGGGCCATGTATATATAAATAATATTTTTTAAAAAAATTCATATAATATTTATATTTTTCAATCTTTAATTCTAACTCTAGTACAAATATAATAAATCAAATTATAAATTAAAATAAAATATAAATATCAAATAATATGTTAAGCATATTTTATCTATTATACTTTTCACACATAATTCTACATAAATTTAAAATTTTAACAAGTGCAAGAATTAAACATCACAAATCACATATTAAATCCATAACTCTCAAATATATATATACAGTAATCCAATTTAAAAATTCAAATTTAGAAACATCAAAGTTAAAATCAACATTTGTTTCACAATTTCATAAAAAGATTATGAAAGGCTAAAAGTATTGCTCATACTGCCAATCTGCCAAAAAGATGCACATTCTTGATTCTTCAATCATCTAACATTTCTTTAATGATTTTATTTGAATCTACTGTCGACGATGATATATTTGACATAACTGTTTCAAGGTCGAATTGTTCATCTAATAATCACAAATCACAATAAGAAAGAAGAATATAATTAGTATTATACTTACTAATTATTAATTAATTAAATAAATTAAAAAAGTTGTTATATATTACAATCATCATTTATAATTAGTATGTGGTTTTGACTTTTGAAACTTTTACAATTTTTTACTTTAAAAATTAAAAAAAAAAAAGAAAGAGCTGGCCCATGGGCCAAGCTCGGCCCAGCCCCACTCAACCCATGGGATTCGTGGGCTGGCCCAAATAGGTCCAGTTAAAATATGGGCCTGAAAAATGCAACCCACCCCAGCCCATATTACTTGTGGGCCGGGCCTAGCCCATGGGCTGAGCCCATTTTGACAGGTCTAGATGAGGGAGATAATAGAAAGTGTGAGGAGAGAGAAGAGAGGAGAGAGAGTGAACTTAATGCAGTTTGTTTTATAAGTACTACTTCTATTTCATAATACAAGTCGTTTTAGACTTAAACAAAAATTAAGGGTTCATAAATTTCAAACAATTTTAAAACTAAACTTTCAAAAACACATATAATTAAGTGTTTATTTACTTTGGTAATTGGAGAGAGTTAGATCATAATTAGTAGAAAGAGAGAGATTGCAAAGAAGGATAGAGTTGAAAGAAAGTAGTAATAAATTTTTATAAAACATTGTAAAACAACTTATATTGTGAAAAAAAAATCATATTTAAAATAACTTATATTGTAAAACGGTGGTAGTATATTGTTGTTATTTACAAAATATTGCTGTGGCATGAGGAAATTTACTTTGGCAATATCATTAGTTTTTTTTTTAATTTCTATTTACCCATAATTCATATATTTGTTTCATGTGTTCCTAGGAGGATTTATATATCTTCAATATCAAAATACTGCCTAAATAATTGCAGTAAAAAAATAAGGGTGTACTTAGATTGAAATTATATTTATTTTTTAAATAGTAATTTTAAATTTTATAATAAATATACGGATTCAAATATTAACATTACAATATACTTGGGATGAATAATAAAAACTGCTAATATTTTCTAATAAAAATCATTTCTGTTAAAAAAGTGTAAATTAATTTTTTTTTAAAAAGTTATAAAAAAATACATCCTAAATTAGGTTGGAAATAAGGACGGAACTAAAAAATAGGATTGGAGGGGACAAATAATATGAAATGATATATTAGATGGTAATGTTATAATTTTTAAATTTTTGGAAGCAAAATACAAATTTTAAAAAAACTTTTAAATTTGTTATTTTTTTCTAAAAAATATTAACTATTTTTTTAAAAAAATTTTGAGGGATAAACACCATCTTTCACGTGCCCTCTAGTTCCGTCTCTAATTGGGGTGGAGGATGTACATCTTGGTTGGTCCCACCACCCACTAGAAATTGGCACATTTAATTAATCTATCTTCTAAACAAAAGAGATTGTTACATAAATTAATTTTTAAGCTGCAAGACCAAAACGGAATCAACAACAAAAGAATTAAGGTTCCTGATCACGTCTCGAAACCAATACTGTTATTACTCGAAAAATGTTAATAATTAACTAATTTATATTTTAGCTCTCATAATCTTTTAATTTTACATATGCATAAATATTTGGTGGTTTATCTCTTGCAGAAAATATTTAACACATCGAGAGAAAATAAGGAGATTGGATAATGGCTGCTTTGCAAACATATGGCTTTCAAGTATTTTGGAAACTTAGTCATCAAAGACTTGGAGTTGACTAATTGATCGTAATATTGCACTTCGCCACAGGCTACTAAGCGCCAGATTGCATGTGGCATGTCTGAATCAGATTTGAACCAGTATAATTTGACAGTCACAAATCTCAATCAAAGACTTGGAATTGACTAATTGATCGGGGTAAGGACGCTGACCAATATAATTGCCTGCTGGATCGTAGCTGCAGATCACATACCACCAATTATTTTTCGTGCAATTTACCCTAGCACAACCAAGACGAACTGAATTGTGCCACACCACCTGAGTATAGTGCCCGCAAACACCTCCTTTGCATGAGTTGGTATTGTAGTCGTAGTATTCCTGTTCTCCAACCCACAAAGCCACTGCTTGTCTCGCTGTAAAATCTCCGGTACCCGCTGCTAGGTTTTCACCATAGGGGCCTCCAGAGTGCACAAGGTCAGGGCATTTGGCCTTCTGTGTGTTTGCATAGTTGAGTGCATAGGCCGCTAGCTGGTTGTCCCATGTCATCGGCCCGACCCCGACTTGTGCTCGAGCTGCATTGTGAGGATCAAGAAAGTCTTGGATCGAGTTTTGAGCTGAGGGAAAAGGAAACAAAGCTAAGCTCATTAAACAAATGAAAGCACACTAACCATTTGAAGCTCTAGTTGCGTTTCCACACTAACCATTTTCTTTTTTAAAGAAAACCTTTTTCCTTTCTTCTTTTCAATAGGGAAACTGATCTCAATATGCCAAATTTGGAGTTCACTTTTGAATTCTAGTAAACTCGAATTCTGATTCTTGCTAAGAGTTCAAAAAAATTGACTCTGGGCCTCTATTTGAAATTTGCAATCTTCAATTTTCTTCTTTAAGTAGACTCAATTGTAATAAATAAATATATATATATATATATATATATATATATATAATTTCACATTAAAATTGAATCGATTATATGAATATTTTGATTCAGAGATTATAGATTTTTTTTGCTTCTCAAAATGTGGGATAATTAAAATTTAGTTACTCAAATAGTCAAAATCGGGTTGACAATTAGAATGTAGACAGAAAAATGCGATTGCATATTTTAAAATTTTAAAAAGTAACAATGATTGATTTTGAAAAAAGAGATACAATCGTAAAAATAACAATATTAGAGCAATAATAATTTCAAAAACTCTTTTTTTCCCCAGATTACAAGATGTATTCACATACTGAGGTAATACTCTAAATGTAATTGACTAAACGTTGTGATTGCTCTTTGCCAGAGGCAACTACGCGATAGATTGCATATGGCATGCCTCAATCAGATTTGAACCAGTAAAATTTGACAGTCACAAATAATCTCAATCAAAGATTTGGAATTGACACCTGGATTGTAGTAAGGGCGTTCCCCAACAATGTTGCCTGGGGGATCATAGTTGCAAATAACAAACCACCAGTCTCTGTTTGTGCACTTAACTCTAGCACATCCTAGCCAGACGGAGTTATTCCAGACCACCTGTGTATAGTGGAGGCATTGTCCACCTACACAGGAGTTGGAATCGGGGTCATAGTTAGCCTTCTCATTAACCCACAGACTTACCCCATCCACGCCGGAAAAGGAACCACTGCCTGCAGCTAGGTTTTCTCCATATTGGCCGCCAGAATGCTGCAAATTGCAATCGTTAATCCTCTGATTTGCATAGTTTTGTGCATATGCAGCCACAGTGTCGTCCCAGGTGATTTGGCCAACTCCTACTTCTTGACGAGCTGCATTGTGAGCATCTACGTAGTCTTGTGGCGAGTTTTGAGCAAGAGAGGGAGAGAATATTGCCGCGACGATGAAAAGAACTAATGCTACTGAGATCTTATGTGACCCCATTTTCTCTCTTTTCATGGATTTCAAGTTGTGATGCAATGCAGCTTATGGGGGAGTTTATATAGGGAAGAAGTTGGAAAATCCTTCGGTTCTAAACCTGTCTCATTAAGGTTGTTTCAAATGTATCATGTTATTGCTAAATACTTTTCCGCACTGGGGTAACCAAAAATGATCACCATTTGTAGGACCATATATATAGTCATCCATCACCAATCCGGCAGTTTGAAATCTGTATAATTATGGTTAAATGTATCATTCTATTGGCAGACATGCATTTTCCACACTAAGGAAGCCAAAAGTGACGCCATAGTACTAAGTCATCCATCACAATACTGACTTTGCCGTGTCCTGTGTGCAAACTTGACAATGAATAGTTGGTCATCTGTTGCACCTCACATCGGGAAACTAAAGAATTCTTCACCTGTTATGAAATATAAAAAGTTATGTGGCTATTCATTTTCTTCATTATATTAAGTGACTGTTCATTGTCGTGAAGATAATGTGACTGATATAGCACAAGTGAACCAAGTTTTGTCTTAGTTTACAAATTGAGCATCTGGAAGACGGTATTTTTATTCATCAATCAACATATACAACAAAATTATATAACCTTTCAGATTCTATATCGAAACCTCTATAAATAGGGGTCATTTGTAAACAAACGAATAATCAATGAAATCGTATCTAAGTGATTCTCTCTTTTCTCTCCATTTCTAATACCTTTACTTTACAGTTTCATATTTACTGATTCTATTTTGAATCAAATTCACAACAACACCAACATTAATGCCTTGTTTAGTACCAAAATCTTATCGATTATGCAAGAATTCTAACCACCTCAAGATGCCTATAAATAAAGGCTTAGTTTGGTTCTTTGAAGAACACAACAAACAACACCAACATAAGAGTTTGAATAGCCATTGAGGCATTTGCTCTTTATAATACTCTTGTTCTGTATTAGTGGTGTTTAGTGGCATAGGAACACTTTCTTAAAGTCTTGTAAATTATCTTTTTCATAGTGAAGTTTTGTTCTGCCTCGGCCCGTGGACGTAGGTTAGTTGACCGAACTACATAAGTTCTTGTGTCTCTCTTTTTTATTTCCTTTCTCGTTATTCATTTTTTCTCCGCGGTATTTTTGTTATTATTATTTTTTTGTTATCATCTTGTGTGGTTTTGCCAATGGAGTTTTGGTTTGTTCCTGGGGCCTATCCCTAACAACTGGTATCAGAGCTACTAGCTCTTAACTCTGTGGCAATGACGATAATAAAGACCAAGGTGGAGAAATTCGATCGAGATGTCAACTTTGGCATATGGTAACTCAAAATGGAGGCCATCTTAATTCAAGACAGGGTTGACTTAGCCTTTAAAGGAATAGAGGAGAAGCCAGAGAGGATGACAACAGTGGCATTTGAAGAGTTGGATAAAAAAAGCGAGATCAGGTATCGTTCTAAATCTCTCTAATGAGGTTTTAAGAGAAGTTGCTGCTGAGATTTCTACCAAAGCTATGTGGGAAAAGTTGAAGGCTTTGTATATGAAGAAGACAGTGGAGAATTAGCTCTACCTGAAACAAACTTTGTTTACTCTTCGGATGACTGAAGGTGCATCTGTTACTTCACATCTTGATAGGTTTGATTCTCTCATTATAGATTTGAGTAATATTGATGTGAAAATAGATGATAAGCTTCAGGCCATTTTATTACTGTGTTCCCTTCCCCAATCCTTTAAGCATTTTTGAGATACTATGATGTATGGAAAGAGCACTATCTCGTATCACAAAATTAAAGCTGCTTTGAAATCAATAGAAAAGATTGACAGAGATTTAATTAGGGAGCTTAGTGGAACTCAGGCTGAAGGTCTAATAGCCAGGGGTAGATCTGAAACTAGAAATTGTGGCAGTAGTAAATCAAAATCCAAATCCAAATCTAGATATAGAAATTTAGTTTGCAATTATTGTCATAAAAAATGGCACAGTAAGTCTGAATACTTTAAATTGAACAATAAGAATTAGTATAAAGAAAAATCTACTAATGCTATTGAAGCTAGTGTTGTAGTAGATGAGAGTGAATGAAATATTTTCTTTGTGACTGATAACAGGACAAAGTCTGAAAATGAATGAATTTTTTATTCAGGTTGTTCTTACCATATGTGTCCCAATAGGGATTTGTTTTTCACTTATGAAGCTTATAACGGTGGAGTTATTTTGATGGGCAATAATGGCATTTGTAATGTTGTGGAGAAGGGCACAGTTCGTATTAAAATGCATGATGGTATTGTGAGAACTCTTACCGATGTTAGATATGTTCCTGATTTGAAAAAGAATCTCATCTCTTTGGGCACCCTTGAGGCTCTTGTGTGTAAATATGCAGTTAAATGTGGAGTTATGAAAATTTGTAAAAGTGCTCTTGTTGTCATAAAAGGTAGCAGGTCTGTTAGTTTGTATACTTTGCAGAGAACTACTGTTATAGGTTCTATTGCAGCCTCTACATCAACTTTATCTAATTCTGACATCACCAAGTTATGGCATATGTGTTTGGGGCACATGAGTGAGAAAGGTCTACGCATGTTGAGCAAAAAAGGCCTTTTTGATGGACAAAATACCGGTGCATTGGACTTTTGTGAGCACGATATTTTTGGGAAGCAGAAAATGGTCAGCTTCAACTCACCAGCAATTCACCAAACTAAAGGTACTTTAGATTATATTTATTCAGATCTATGGGGTCCATCTCGTGTCCCCTCTATGGGTGGTACCAAGTATTTATTAACTTTCATTGATGATTATTCAAGGAAAGTTTGGGTCTATTTTCTTAAGACTAAGAGTGATGTTTACCTATCTTTCAAACGGTGGAAAAGTTTTGATTGAGAAACAGACAGGTAAACAAATAAAACGGCTGAGGACAGATAATGGAATGGAATTTTGTAAAAAGGAATTTGATGAATTTTGTAAAAATAAAGGAATTGTTCGACACCATACAGTAAGAATGATGCCTCAACAAAATGGTGTTGCAGAACATATGAACAGAACTCTTTTCGAAAGAGCACGATGCATGATTTCAAATGCAGGGTTGAAAAAGGATTTCTGGGCAAAGGCAGTTTCTACAACATGTTACATTGTCAACCGCGCTCCTTCTACAGCTCTTGATTTCAAAACTCCTGAGGAAGTTTGGTCAGGTACGCCTGCTAATTACTCAGGTTTGAAAATTTTTTTGGGTGTCTGGCATACATGCATGTAAATGATGGGAAATTAGAGCCTAGAGCTAAGAAATATATTTTCCTTGGATATGCTTCTGGGGTGAAAGGATACAGATTGTAGTGTCCAGATCCCAAATCACCAAAATTTGTAATTAGCAGAGATGTTACATTTGATGAATTGTCTATGTTAAATTCCAAAAGGGAGTCTTCGAGTTCTTCTCGTACAGATGAAGATGGTACGCAAGAGCATGTGGAGTTTGAAATTGGTAGTTCTGGTCCTTCTAATTTGACTTCTTCTGTTCAGCCAAATTCAATTCATTGTGATGAAGAAGATACAGAAGAAGAATATTCTATAGCTAGGAATAGATCAAGAAGAGAGATTCAACCACCGCAAAGGTATGCAAATTTAGTTGCATATGCTTTGTCAGTTGCAGAAGAAATAGATAGAGATAGTGAACTATCTACCTACGACGAATCTATTTCATATAAAGATTCAGCTAAGTGATTGATTGCAATGAATGAAAAAATGGAGTCCCTCCACAAGAATGGAACTTGGGTCCTTGTAAAGCCACATTTGAGAAAGAAAATTATTGGTTGCAAATGGGTCTTCAAGAAAAAGGAGAGTACTCCTGGAGCTGAAGATGGAAGGTACAAAGCAAGATTGGTTGCAAAGGCTATAGTCAGGTACAAAGTGTTGATTTTAATGATGTATTTTCACCTGTTGTTAAACATAGCTCGATCCGTGTTTTGCTTGCTTTAGTTGCTATATATGATTTGAAATTAGAGCAGTTTGAAGTTAAAACAGCCTTTCTGCATGGTAATCTTGATGAACAAATTTACATGAAGCAGCCTGAGGGATTTGAAATTGAAGGAAAAGAAGACCATGTTTGTCTTTTGAAGAAATCCTTGTATGGATTGAAGCAGTCTCCAAGACAGTGATATAAGAGGTTTGACTCATTTATGTTGAGTCATGGTTATTCAAGGAGCATGTACGATAGCTGTGTTTAATTTCGAAAGTTACATGATAATTCTTTCATTTATCTGCTACTCTATGTTGATAACATGCTCATTGCTGCTAAAAATCTAGTAGAAATCGATATCTTAAAGAGACAGTTAAAGAGTGAATTTGAGATAAAGTTTTGGAGAGGTTTGACGTGAAAAATGCAAAACCTGTAAGTACTAATTCTGTGAGTCATTTTAAACTCTCAGCTGCTCAATCACCTCAGTCAAGTGAAGCGGAAGATTATATGGCACATGTTCCATATTCCAGTACAGTCGGCAGTATAATGTATGCAATGGTTTGTACTCGTCCGGATAATTCACAAGTAGTGAGTATGGTTAGCAGATATATGTCTTGTTCAGGAAAAGTTGTCAAGCCGTGAAATAGATTCTCAGATACTTGTGAGGTACTTCAAATACTTGTTTGGAGTTTGGAAGAAATAACAACACTTTAGTTAGTTTTGTAGACTCTGACTACGCCGGAGATCTTGACAGGAGATGATCACTTACTGGCTATGTATTTTGCATTGGAGGTTGTACAATTAGTTGGAAAGCTAGCTTACAGCATGTTGTGGCGTTATCTACTACGGAGGTAGAATATATAGCTCTGACCGAGGCAATCAAAGAAGCCATGTGGTTGAAAAGTTTATTTAGCGAGCTCAGTCTACATAAAGGTATAACTACAATTGACTGTGACAGTCAAAGTGCATTACATTTGACTAGATATCAGATGTATCATGAGAGGACTAAACATATTGATGTGAAATTTCACTTCATTTGAGATATCATTGCTGAGAAGAAAGTCTTTGTTCAAAAAATTAACACCAAAGGCAATCCTGCTGACATGCTTACGAAACCTCTTCCTGTTTTCAAGTTCAAGCAGAGTCTGAACTTGATTGGTGTTAACTGTTCGTGATTTGTGGTCTTTGGACTTTTGTGGAGAAGGTGGAGCAAAATTGCTATGTTTGAGTTTGGGATGCAAGTCAAGGTAGAGATTTGTTGGAGTGCCTTACATCCCACATCGGGAAACCAAAGAATTCTTCACCAACATTAATGCCTTGTTTAGTACCAAAATCCCACATCGATTATGCAAGAATTCTAACCACCTCAAGATGCCTATAAATAAGGGCTTAGTTTGGTTCTTTGAAGAACACAACAAACAACACCAACACAAGAGTTTGAATAGCCATTGATGCATTTGTTCTTTGTAATACTTTTGTTCTATATTAGTGGTGTTTAGTGGCTTAGGAATACTTTTCTAAAGCTTTGTAAATTGTTTTTTTCATAGTGAAGTTTTGTTCCACCTCCGCCCGTGAACGTAGGTCAGTTGACCAAACAAATTAAGTTCTTGTGTCTCTCTCTTTTATTTCATTTCTCGTTATTTATTTTTTTCGTGTTATGTTTGGTATTATTATTTCTTTGTTATCGTCTTGTGTGGTTTTGTCATTGGAGTTTTGATTTGTTCCTGGGGCCTATCCCGAACATCGTCTCTAATCAAATTGAGTAACTTTCTCTTTGGAGTTTCATTCATGTAGCCAAAAGAATCAACTAATCAAAACAAGTTGAAATGTGACTTTCTGGGGGTTTTGTTTAACTTCAAGGGCTTTGTAAAGGATTTCTTTATAATTTGATAAGGCTTAAATTCACATGTTTATTCCTAATTATTTGAGGCTAATTTGAAATACTTTTGATGTAATAACTAGTCATATACTTTTGTATTTGATGTTTTGCTTGTGAAAATTGTTCTTGATGAATTTGTGCAGGAATTAGAATATTTCAAGCAAAGTTGTGCAAATCCAGTAGCAACCCGGCGCCCGCCCAAGCTACCCAACCTGACTCTAGGTCAGCTCTGGAAAAACAAAGCAAAGTTGAGTCGAAATCCAGAGAAAACCCGACGCCGAGCTGGCCAAAGTGACCAAGTGCTGGGTCAACACTGTCCAGAGGCGGTGAATTCTATTTTCGTGCGGATTTGGTATCTTCTCAAGAATTTTGATATTTTCTGAATTCTACTCGAACTAAACTTCTCAAGCCATGAATTTTGATATTAAGGAGCCTTATAAATACAAGAAAAGCACAAGAGAATTGTGTGAATCCAAGGATCAAAACTTCCAATCACTCACAAGAAGAAGAGATTCATCAATCAAAGGGTATTATTCAAGGAGATTTTCAAAGAGAAGAAGAAGGGCTTATCTATGAGTTCTTTCTTTTACCTTTGTTTTCTTTTTCTAGAATAATGATGTAATTAATATTTTCATAGTAATTTAACATTATTTTGGGATTCATGATTTCTTGGGTTAATTTAGTCTTCTAATCAATTAATTATTTTATTGGGTTTTGATTACTTGTTTTTACTACGGAATTGATCATTTGATTTTTATTGTTGATTTACTTGAAAAAGGGAATTGAAAATGACTTCAACTAATTAATTTCAGACTTGTTATCTCTTCACTTATTTGAAAAGGGGATTAATTGTCAAGAACTTAGGTAATCAAAGATTAGTTGATGATTGGTAGAATATGGATTCATTGACTAATTTCATACTTTAAATCACCTAAAATATAGGGATTTATGTAATGATTGATTTTAATACATCTTTTGGGTAAATTAGTTTCAACAAAATATGTTCAATAATTTAACTAGAAGATAGTAATTCCATGGATTGCAAACGAAGTGGATCTATTTTAAATCCTTCATGAGATCAAGATGATAATTGATTGTGATATTTACTAAGTGATTCATTGTTGTGTTTTCAAGAGTATTTGTTCAAATTGCATATTCTTTCATCCTTGAGTTATATATATTTTTTCTTTATTTTTATCATCTTATTACTTTAGTGAGTCGGTTAAACAATGAATGAATAGTGATTAGAGTGTACTTGTTCCTTTGAGGATCGATACTCGTTAATTCCCTATATTATGCTTGCAATGAGTGTACTTGCTCATATGTGTAATTTGGGATTAATGTTTTAATTAAAACTTAGCTAGGGATGGATTTAAATTTGAATGGTTTTTATATACCCAAAATTTACGCATCAAGTTTTTGACGCTGTTGCCGGGGAATATCATGAAAGCCAAGATTTCGTTAATTTAACCATGTTTATATGTTTATATGTCTATACGTAAATATGTAAATATATTCCTTGTATTGATAGGTGTAATATCTTTTTGTTTGTATAATTGTAAGTTAATTCCCTAATTTTGTTGTATGCTGTAATTTTACTAACTTAATTCGTGAATGTATAGTAATTGATTAACTTATAAATTCTATAATCTCACTATCTTCTTTCCTCTGTAGATCTAGCCCTTAGTGTATGACCTGAAGATCCAAATATGACATAGTAGATCTTGATCCTGAGATCGAGAGAACCTTAATAAAGATGCGAAGGGTGTTTAGACAAAGGGTAAGAGACGATATGGAGGCTCACCAACAAAATACACTACAAAAAAAAAAAAAAAGAGCAAATGCGACGGCTGCCCAAACAGCCATTGTATATGCTAAATACGATGGCTAAACGATGATTATTCAGCCGTCGTGATAAGTCTCATCACTTTTAGTCAACAATAGCTACAAAATCGATGTAATAGCCTAATACGACGGCTATTTGAAAGAGTTGTATTTGATTAGTCGAAAGGTCTAATGACACAGTGTCGTATTAGTTAAAATGAACCATCGTATTTGATCATCAAATATGACGGCTTGTACATGCCGTCGCATTTGGTAATCAAATACGATGGCTCGTAACCGTCGCATGTGATGTCTAATACAACGGTTGGGGCCGTCGTATTTGATTGCCAAATGCGACAGTACATGTCGTCGTTTTTAACCTATTAGTCGTTTAGAAATAAGACCTAATACGATAGCTGGCTTTTTAAAAAAAATTATTTTTTATTTGTATTTGACCCTGTATACGTACAATTTCAAGCCAAATACAATAGAATCAACTCATTTAACACCAAATACAATAAAACACATAATCTCCTCATTGTTAAACAACTCAAAAGCAATATCCTCAATAATCAAATCATAAATAATCTACAAAGTCCCAAAACAAGGTAGTACTACATGTATGAGAAATAGGAAATGCCAAGAAATTTATTAGAGGCAATAGTACAAATATAAACAAGAAGACTCGTCAAATAGGATCATGTGTCACTCATCTTGGAGAGGCTCGTCAGCATCACATGATCTAACAGGTCAAGAAGTGGAATCAACACCAGGAAATGTCGTAGAAGCACTAGATGGAAGTATAGGCGCTACTTCAAATGCACCTGCATCAAATCTGCGAGATAATGCTTCAATGGTAGTCTGAAGTGAAACAATACGTGACTCGTAAGCCTCTCGCTCACGTTGTATCTCAGCTCGCATCTCAGTCTACATAGTATCTCGCATACTCTACATACGTGCCTCAACCTCAATCCTGACGATCTCCTCAACATTTTCAGTAGAACTTGATGGTTGACTGACTGAGGTTGGTGTTGGTCCCTATCCCTTGCACCTAACACGACCTCTTATTTCTAGGTCGAACAATTACCGTAATATCTGATCCTTCGCTTCATCTGTGCGCTCAGACTCAGGCGGTGCCTTCAACTAATGACTTCAACTAATTAATTTCAAATTTATTATCTCGTAACTTGCTTGAAAAATAGGTTAATTGTCAAGAATTAGGATAATCAAAGATTAGTTGATGATTGCTGGAATATGGATTCAATGACTAGTTTCATTCTTTAAATCACCTAGAATATAGGGATTTATGTGATGTTTGATTTTAATACATCTTTTGGGTAAATTGGTTGAAACGGAATATGTTTACTATTTAACTAGAAGATAGTGATTCCATGGATTGCAAACGAAGTGAGTCTATTTTAAATCTTGTATGAGACCAAGATGATAATTGATTGTAATATTTGCTAAGTGATTCATTGTCGTGTTTTCAAGAGTATTTGTCTAAATTGCATATTCTTTCATTCTTGAGTTGTATATATTTTTTTCTTGATTTTTTATCATCTAATCACTTTAGTGGGTCGGTTAAATAATGAATAAATAGTAATTAGTGTGTACTTGTTCATTTGAGGATCGATACTCGTTAATTTCTTATACTATACTTGTGATAAATATACTTGTTCATATGTGTAATTGGGATTAATGTTTTAATTAAAACTTAGTTGGGGATGGATTTAAATTTAAATGATTTTTATACACGTAAAATTTACGCATCATAACTCAAGTGACGGAAAATTTCAAGATTTTTTTAATGTGGAAGTCATATAAACTTTCCCCAAGTGGGATAAATGGGTACTCTAATTGCTTCAGCAATTAATATTCCTTGAAAATTTTCACAAGAGAACGTGGAGAGATCAATATGCTATAAACACATGCATTTTCAGCATAGCCATATAAAACAAAATAGGGTTGCTCACCTTGATAATGAAATATACCGATTACAGTAATGATCTGGTTAATAGACTAAGCAAAGACTTCAAGAATGGAGCCCAAACATCAGTATTCGATACTAAGTGCTTTCTACTAATCATAAACCATAAGCAATCGCATGCAAACGAAGGGAGTTTTCCACAACTTTTCCATAGAAGATAAAGTGCATGCGATGGTTATGTGTCCTGGAGCCAGTCATGCTTCTGATCTTCATGATTTCAGAGTTGAAATGGGAACGGGGATGAAATAAAGAGCCTTGCTTCTGTTTAGGGAAATTCCCCTTCAGACTTTCTTACCAAAATCAAAACCAGGATAATTATGTCACCAAGGTTTTGATGTTTTTCAAACCACTGATTTGTCTTTGAAGACTGGGATGTTTTAAATTTCATTGTAGTTATTATATTTCTAAAGAAACCAAGAAATCTGGAGCTTCAATTTTTTACACTAATGCTTTGACTCTTAAGAATGGTTGTTGATCTAGGCGCATTTCCACACTGACGTTTTTTCTTTTAGAAAATCTTTTCCCCTTCCTCTTTTCAATAGGGAGATTGGTCTCGATATGTCAAATTTTGAGATCACTTTTGAATTCTAATAAAATTGAACTCCGATTTTTTCTAGGAGTTTCAAAAAAAATGTGTCTCTCCCTACAAGAAAACTGTCAATTTATCATGAAAAAATCCGTGGCTAAACTGGAATTTGCCACGGATCTACGATGAACATCATTTTGAAGCAAAGCCATTCGTCGCTAAGCCTTTTGCGACGGAAATCCTTTTCTGTAGCAATTTTGCCACGGATTTGCTAGCAACTTTTGCAACTGTAGCACGTGAAAATTCATTTAAGCAAGAAAATTTGCTACTAATTTGCCACGGATTAGCTCTTTCTAAATTAGATTCCGACTTTTGCAACTATAGCACGTGAAAATTCATTTAAGTAAGAAATTTTGTTACTAATTTGCCACGGATTAGCTCTTTCTAAATTAGATTCCATGGCAAATCTATAGTAGATTGTCACGGATTTGCCATGAGCGTTTTTACTTAGAATTGACTTCCACGAGAAATCTGTGATAGATTGTTACGAATTTGCCACGGACCTTATTCGCTGCATTAATGGCTTCCGTGGCAAATCCATGACAATCTGTCATAGATTTGCCATGGACGCGATTTCCTAAGTCGTGGCAAATCCGTGGCAATTTGGTAGGGATTTGCCAGAGCCTTATTAACTAAGGAATGCTTTCGTGGCAAATTCGAGGTAGATTGTCACTGATTTATCACAACCCTATTCCTTTTGAGTATGTATTCTGTGGCAAATCTATGGCAATCAGGTACAGGTTTGCCACGACCTTATTAACCAAGGAAAATGCATATGTGAAAGATTGTCACTGATTTGTCACGACTATATTCCTTTTAGGTATGTATTCCATAGAAAATTCGTGGCAAATTGCGAGGAATTTGCCACAGAATCTTATTTATCTGGCAATTACTTGCAACCAACTAGGTATTTGCAATTTCTGTCAGACAAATGTGGCTGGTTTTTCAACTCACATTCCCTATCAAACCTGCATTTCGTGTCCATTTATATGCACAACACACAACCGCAATACACATTCACTATAATTTCACCAATCAAAATATTTGCCTAAATTTAGGGTAGTTCTAAATCTATAATTCAAATATAAAAACACAAGTTCAGAGAAGTAGTAAAACAATAATTCAAGTGATCCACACAACAAAATATGAAAATATAATCTAACTATTAGCAACTGCTGAAGGGCCAGAAGAAGAGTCATCCTCATCAGAATCATCAGAGTCAAATGGGATGGAGGACTCTTGTAAGTTAAAATGTTACATCACCATGTGATTCATATCAATTAATGCAGATATCTTCTTATCCTTTTTCTCCAAAGTCCTCTTCATCTCTTTCCTCTCTTTCTCCATGTCTTTGTCCTTCTTCTCCAACTCTTACTTGAAGCTGTTGCTAAAGGGTTTGCTCAACCTCACCATGAAGCTTCTCTAAATCCACTGATGATGTAGGGGAGAATGCCTTAGACTGACAATACTAAAGTTTCAAGCATAATGTCTCAGACCCCATGCCATAGATCCTACCCTTTTTCAATCCACCTGCTGCTGACATAATCATAACTTTTTCATATGGCATAAAACTTGGAGTAGAATCTAAATCAGTAGACTCTATCCGAGAGTACTGTAACTTCATCATTTAGACATCCTCCTAAAAGGTATTTTGAAGTTGAGAACATAAAGAAAAGACAAAGTATTATGCAATTATAATTATTAAAATTAATATGTAATATACAATGATCTTACGAGATCTCTTATTTACAAATTCACCCTTTGGGCCCATCTTGAAACTGGTGCAATTTTTCAAACAAAGCAAGATAGTCAAAGTCATCTCCTTGCACCGCACGCTGCAAGAGGTATTAAAAATATAAGATAACTATGTCAGAAATTAAAATGCTTTTCAAACAAGATGTTTATAAAGTTCCTAAACTTGCACTACTTGGCTACTCTTTGGCATGCATTAATTCATTCAAAACTACATTTGATATCAAAGCTTCTCCTAAGATAACACATGATTAATTTCATACCGGAAAAAGGTGACCAATCCGAAGTTGGCAAAAAGCAGAAGACCGTCCCTGCTATAAATATACAAAGCAGCAGCCTTTGTTTCTTCTTTTATCTCTTATATGCAGTACACTAATTAATTTCTTCCTTTTATCCACCAATTTATTCATTCTCTTGATGATCAAAAAAATTCTTGATCATGCATATTCCACTCTAAGCTTTAGTTCCTAAAATGTTTTTGAACATTCAGTCTTCAGTTGTGAAACTGAAGTTCAAGCTTGAGAAAGCTTAAAACAAGGACACAGACAGAAAATAATTCAAAGTCTTCAGCTGTGAGAACAAATGACTCAAATCAAGCCAAGAAGAACTTTTAAATAAAAAATTCATTTGGACAAGATCAAAACAACCTACAACTGAAAACCAAAAAGCAATCCTATCGGTGTGGCTAATGAACAAACGAATCTGCTAAAAAGGCTTCTGAGTACAAGAATAGCTTCATGGACATTAGCATGTGGTATCACCTATTAGGAATGTAGACCTATTCAAAAGCTTGTGAATAAAAATTTCTGACTGGTTGAAGCTGGTAGAGTGTGGTTAAACATCTCTCCAGTTGCATCTTAGAACATGGTTCTCGATCCGCTTTCTTATAGTAGGATTCAAATAACTATCCTAAACGCATATTTTGATGATTCTTTAGGCCACACTACTAACAATCACCATTCCACAGTTTTCAGTACATATATTGCTTTTCTAAGAATAATATTTTTCCAAGGTTGTTGAGGGGCGGTATGAATTACTTCTTGGGACAAGCATATACATAATGCCAATTTGCCAATGTACCACTATGGTTTTACTTTTAACCAACCTAGTGAATATGGTGTTTGATTTAGCACAATACACTCAACATTATTTGTTGATCGTATATATAGGATAATGGTGCTTCATCATTACAAGAAAGTTAATATGGATTAGAAAGTTAGACTTTACATGCACAAATACTATAGCAATTGTTAAACTAACATTTAATGTAAGAGGAAAGGTAAGAGGAAATACCGCTTTAGACTCATACTCTATAAAGCTAATGGAACCTCCTGTGTGTTTGGCAGAGCCATACCTTCTATTTTATTAGCAACATACGATAATTTTTTCCAATCCTCGTACTGCCAATATCTACACAGCTGGTCATATATGTCCTGTGACATCCAAGCAGGCCTCTTTTTGTGGACATTCCTAATCTTTGCAAGAGTATCAGTCAATCTTGCCCGACCGACATCTTTCCTCTCATGCTGCACGTATCTATGGCGAATGATCCAGGTGCCATGCCCAATGTTTCTATAATAAAGAACAGGTTAGTATACTTGCAAATTACCAAATCAAGATCAACTATTTGTTCAATAGATGGAATCGCCTTTTATGTGCATTTCTTCAATAGATTTTTATGTGTAATGTTGTTCTTAGTTTTTCTTTTTAGATTTTACCAAATGTGTTTTTGAGATTTCCAAGTTGAAAGCTTGGTCTTGAAAGAAATAAACTAGTACGCACCTTTTATCTACTCGCATCCCATATGCACAGTTTTATGTTAGAAATAAAGTCTTTGCAACCTTGGTGTAATTGGAAAATAGTACATTTGCTTAAAGGGGATTTCTTTATTCTCCTTATTTTTTCCCACCTTCTTCCTACTCATGTACCAAAGATGCCTGCAAAACTTGCAATCTCTCCTAGTAATATCATCTCTCCAATAAAGCATACAACCATTGATGCAAACTTCTATCTTCTGAACAGATAAACCAAGTCCGAAAACTAGCTTCTTTGTTTGGTAAAAGTCATCCGGCATCTTGTTCCCTTCAGGTAAAACCTCCTTCATTAGTTGTATGACTTGATTAAAGCACTTCTCACACATGTTATTTTCATATTTAATATTCAATAATTGAGAAACAACAGACAGGAGCGAGTGGCTCGTACTTCCTTCCCATATAGGAGTGTCTGCAACTCTCAACATGTTATAAAATTTCTGAACCTCAGAATTAGGAGGTTCTTCAGGAGTAGGAGAGGATGGATCTAGATGAAAATTTAGTCCTGCTACATCTATAACTATTTCTCGATACTGATTGGTTGATCTTGAACTATCCCCATCCACACTTGCATTGGACATTTGTGGTAAAGTACTAAATTCTTTGCCATGACATGCCCGATAATAATAATTTCTAATAAATCCCTTCCTATACAAGTACAATTTGATTTCCTTCACATTATGGTGACATAAATTGTTGCACTTTACGCAAGGAATTCTAACTTCATTAGGATTAGTAGATGTTGCTACTTTTGCCAAAGCATATTGAAGAAAATGATCAACTCGACTAACAAATTTGGTTGTAATTCCTTTCACACCGGGCACATACGGTTTATACATCCAACTCCTATCCTCCCTCTAATATTTCTAGAAAAGCAAATTGGAAAACAAAAACATTTAGAATGCAATAGGAATACATTTTACAAAAGAAATCGAACATGTACCAAAATGGTTCAACAAGGAAAATCGTTAATAAATATATTCATAATTTCATCTTAACAAGTATAAATTTTTAGATAAATTTTGGCAAGACTCCCCCTTTAAGGTGAACATTTTCCAAGCATAAATGATAAATCTATAACATTTTCAATTACTAACATGTCCAAGAATATACATTGTTGCACAAAGAAGAAAAATAAAACATGTAGTGTAATCAAACTGCAAAAAGTTTGAAATCATTCAACAATAAAACATTAAACCATGACATAAAAAGTAACTTACCACTGTAAAAAATGCAGCTCTATTTAGAAGCACACCCAAATATGTCTCCCACGAATGGTGAAACACCAACCAATCTTCAAATTGTGGAATCACCTCGTGAAAGGGAATATAGCAGTATCATACCAAACACTGCAAATGTACAGAAGTAAAAATCATATGCCAATTGTGCAAATTCCCTCTACTCAGCAAAAGTTGCAACAACCATAGCAATTGCCCTAGCTTTTATATATATATTCAGTGCAAGATCATTGTCCACAAGTTAGAAAGAGAAAAATAATATTGGAAGATGGTTATAAACAAAAGGATCTTCAATTTGATAATATGACAACCAGAAGATGATTAAGGTTCCAAATTCTAACTTTCACAAGATCACCCAGTTCTTCGCTGCATTCCAGTTTATCCTCAGCCAACCAGTTCTCCAAAAGATTTTTCTTATTCTGATTCACAACAAGACAGGATAATGCCAATGACTCAAAGGCATTGAGCTTTCCTCGGGTTAAAAGTGTTCCAAAGTACTGCAACAGAGGTGGTGTTTGTGCAGCTTGGATAGGAACAATCTGTAAATAAGATAGAAGAAAATGGCCAAGATGAATTTCCATCCACATCCTAATTACAGCTTTAGTTAGAAGAAGGAAACTGCAAATAAGATAGAAGAAATCATTCAACAGTAAAACATTAAACCATGCACATAAAAAGTAACTTACCAATGCAACAAATGCAGATTTAGTTAGAAGCCCACCCTAATCTTTCTCCCAGTGAAAGGGGATAGCAGTATTGTGCCAAACACTACAAATGTGCAGATTATACAGTCATATAAATGGTTATCTATGACCATTTAAGAAATGTCCAAGCATCTATGCGCTAAATAAAATGGATGACCATTATACAGCCATTTGCTTTGATGAGAACTAAATAAAATTTAAACCTGAAAATGTAAAAACCACTCTTTTGCCACTTAAAAAAATTTGTACGCAAAAGGACGTTTGAATGTACGTATAAGGGTTATTGCAAACAAGAACAACAACTAGTATCATAAATTACACCTAACATAACAAATTACCTACACACAGGAACATCCTTAAGATAAAAGTAATTAACATGAATATTAATAGAACTTACGTTGTTATAGGGAAAAAAAGTTTCCTCAGTAGTTTCAAGATCTATTTGTTACTCATCATAATCCTCTGCGCTTTCAGCTGCACACCCAACAGATGATCTTGGAGTAATTAGCCAACCAACATACCCTCAACTATGGGACAAAGTTGTTCATGTATTGATCTTCTCTTGCTACAAAGAAACTAGAAATTTTTCACCCTTTTTAGTCAGCATGTAAGCTTCAGAAGTAAAAATTTGCATATTGATAAAAAAGCTAAGAGCAAACCAATAAAAACCAGGCTTAACAAATAAATATTTTAAACTTATTTTATGCAAAAAAAAAAGTAAATAATTCACAATTAAAAAGACCATCTATTAAACCCCATGACTAAAAATATTAAGACTTTCGATTAAAAAAGATTAAAGTAAATATAATATTTTTATGAACTCAAGTGGAATATATGATTTTGCATATTAATGATGTAAATAGTCTTAGTCTTTTAGACTAACATTGTGGTTACAGTCTAGTAATTATATTCTCGTAGCTATTACGGTTCGACTTGTCCACCTGACTTGTTATTACCCATTTTAGAAATGTCTAATATGATTTCTAAATCATGTAATATAATTTATCTACGGGATTATAGACGGAGTGTTTTATTAAGAGTTTTACAATCTATGATTCTTACATTCGGAGGGTAATGCTGGTGGCAAACTTTGAAGTATATACTTCCTATTCATTTGAAGTATATACTTCCTATTCATTAGATAAAGAAAATTGCTAGGATTTTATGATGCTAATGCTGAACATATTCTAATTCTAAGAGCTGAATTCGAATCAATATGTACATACAAATTTGATTCGATTATAGCTGGGTGTATAGTAATCCCATTCATGTAGCTTTCATAAAGTCACAAGCTAAACTCAACAGGAACCAAAAAAAAAAAAATTAATCTATAATATTTACAAACTCATCAGGTTTGGTACTTATCAATTACAGAATAAGTTGAATATATAACCAAGATAAAATGGAATAATTTAATTGTGAATATTCGTGTCAATAAGGTGAATTTCAATATATGCACTTGCCTAACAATATGTGGGTTGACGACACTTGCTTTGCTTTGTTTTATTATCTCCAAACATCTGTTGGCACTTATTCAATTGGCCTTTTTTTTATCTATGTTGTTCTCGTTGTTGGTTGTTCCTATTTTAACAAATTTGCTCCTTTTTGTTTTGTAGCAGATGAAAACGTGCTTGAGTTATGTTAGGGTACAGGCCAAAATATAATTACATGAAGAAATAGCGGTATCCAACTAGAGATGTACTCACACCAATATCCAACCCAAACATTTTTCTACTTTTCTTTATTTTTATTTTTATGTTGAATAGTCTTCATTAGATGAAGAAATCAATAGAAACACATATAAGAACAATTACTCATTTACAAGCAGATATTTGAACTATATCAACAACAACAAAAACAAAAAAAAAAAAAAAACAAAGTTGAATAAATCTTTATGAAATTATATATTAGAGATTTGAAGGCAACACTATTAAGAGCACACATAAAGCACATACAATATTGTACAACCACATGAGTCAATGTGAAGTATAGCAAAGCCATAGGAAAAAAAACAAAAGCAAGAAAATAAAAGAGCAAAATATATTATGCATTGTATTACTGTATCGGGAACAACTCAAAAAGTACGTAAAAAATAGCAAATATAACAAAATAATACCAAAAAAACTCACAAACAAATTTATGGAACAAGTTTTGTGGTAATGCAAAATAAATGAACAAAGTAATACCTTTTTATATCCAAGATGTATAAAACAAGACCAAAGAATAAAATGAACAACCAAAGTTCTTCAGTATCCAATCGCATTAAAATGAATAGCCAAGTTAAAGCATAAACTTGACTTAAATGACATCGAAAATGATTATTCTTCCCTTGAGCTAACAGATTTCCGTGGCAAATCATTAAACCTTTAACTGAACACAAGATGCTTTCCCCAATATATGACACCAAAAATTTCAATTTGGATTCCATCACCAAGATTTGCCAGGTTTAACAGCCTCACACCTTGTAGCAATACCTTGTTGTTCTATTTCACATAAATTCTGTAGCATGCAATCTGCTCTAACAGATCATGTCTGACATATACACAACATACACATATGAATGTGTACATACATTCATGCAATAAAAACTTATGTTTAACAAGCTTTTGTTTTTATTTTTCTTTATAGTAGGAGGATGATATCTAACTGAAATATCCAATCTAGTTTGGCTGGAATGATTTGGAGAGGAAAGTAATTTTGAAGAAAAACTTGGAAGTTTTCTTCCCTTTGGATGTTTAATAAAGAGAAAAGAAAAGAAATGAAAATAAAAAAGGGCTCAAGTCTCTAAATTTTTCTCTCCAACAGTGGATAGAAAATGAAAGAAATGGATAGAAAAGCTGCTTAAGCATATGACATACTGGGTTCACAAAGTTTTAAATGCAAAGATTACTCTGGTAACGCTCAAAGATTATACTGCTAAATAACTTAGAAACACATTTCTTTCCATTTCTCTTCATTAACCAAGAGCCCAAACAACACGAGAAAATTTACCTCATTTTGTCCTTTCGTTTCTGTTTCCCTGCCACCTTTACGATATATGTAATCAACCTAATATCAACTAAAACATTTCCATACGAAGAGCCAAAATCAGTCACTTTTTTTTTTTTTAGTAGAAAAAAGAAATATAAGACCAAAGAACCAATGGGGGGAAAGTCTAAAGGCCTCCACCAAAACGTCCTAACCAAGTTATGTTATAGTATTTTGACAATTCATCAAACCATCTGTGCAAAACTTTGGGCATTACATGTTCCGTGACCTAAAATAATTGCTTCATCAATTAACCATGACACAGATGCCATATATTCGTATGTGAATCTATTCACAAAGATAATGAAATTAGTTTAATTAGTCTTAGACTTGACAAATTTCAAGGTGCAAGATTGAAAAGCTTGCTCAACAAAAGCTATCAAAAATTATCTCAGTTTCATCAAAACTAAACGAAGAACACCAAGACAGCCACAAGACTCTTTAGAAAAATGATGCAGAATTGCAAGTAAGTTAATCAGGTTATCTGAACTTTTGGCAAACTCAAGAAGTTGTATGACCCTATCAATAACCCCCTAGGCAGAACAAAAATAAAGAAAGAAAAAGAAAACATCCCTCTTTGCCAATTCTGAAAATGGGAAAGCAGAAAACCAAAACCATTCACTTCTGCAAAATCCCAAAAAAATATGCATACTAACTTAATTCCACACAAACAAAGCTCGACCCAAAAATCCAACTGCTTAATAGCATGACGTAGATGATAAAGCAGCATCATCAAGCCAAAAACCCGTGGCTCGTCCCAAACAAAATATAGCTCAGCACAGAAACAGGGTTACACTTCAAAATACCAAAATATTATACATAAAAGTAAATTTTTTTTTTTTTACAGAACAAAATACCTGGTTTATGAAGATGTTGAAGCACTGGAATCGCTCTTTTCCTCCTATCCAAACCACGCCAGTCGAATTACCCCCCAAATTCTCCCAAATTTTGGCAGAAGAAAAACCCACAAATTTACTCGCTCGAATAACAGTGAACTCAGACACGATACAGCCAAACGGTTGAGAAAACCCCCCTCAGCCTGCCATCAGTTGGAGCAACGACAGTGGGCAATGCTATCGAGAGCAGAAGGTAGGGGAACTGAACTGAAGTCTGGAGGGAGGAAAGCTGAAAATAACGGGAGGGAAGGGGAATTTTTGACAAAGTATGGAAAAGCCAATATAAAGGACTCTCAGAATAGTCAAAACTCTGTCGTGTTTTATCTCGTGGCAAATCCGTAGCAAATCCCTCGCACACCAGGGCTTTGCTATGGAATAATTTTAGTTCAACACTTATTCTGTAGCCACGAACTATATTTATTTAAATTAAAAACTTATTTCACAGTAAATTCGTGACAAATTTGTCAGGTAATTACTACGGAAGATATTCAGTTTGTGGTAAATTCATAATAGATTGCCAAAAATTTGTAAGGAAAACCAGAATTTGATTCTAAAAAAATTCTTTTTATCCCTATTTTGTCTAACATATTTTTGGTATATTCTCAGTCCTAATATCGTAAATTATAATGACATTTCAAAACGCTTTTATTGTCAAAATGCAAAGATTATATTATATCTTTACAACTTTTTATTTTTAATATATTCATCTATTATTAGACACTAAAAAACAATATATTCTATTTTTTATTTTGTATCAATTCTTTTTCAAAACAAAATGAAGTTGGAGATGAACAAATCGAAAGGCTTATGAAACATTTCAAAATAAGTAACTAACCTATTTTGCTACTTATTGTTACATGTATAACTAATTATAAATTAATACAATCAACTTACAAATGTTATCCAAATCTAATTAAAAAATATTACAAAATTAATTAAAAGGAGTCGAAGGGATAGAAATTTTGATCTTTGTTCTTCAAAGGATATCGAATTATATTAAACACAAATTAATATAATAAAAGAACTAACACAAAAAGGAAAAAAATTCAAATCACGGCAAATCCATCGCAGACTACTAGGAATTTGCGACGAATAAGTTAAAAAAATTGGAATACCTCACAAATCCCTCGCAAATAGTTTGGGATTTGACATGAAATATAATAGTTAAAAACTTAGTCCTTGGCAAATTCGTACCAACTTGTCAGAGATTTGGTACGGAATAAATTTAGTTTGAAAATTGAAAATATTTAGTTAAATTAAATTTTAATCCATGACAAATCCGTGACATATTGCAACGGATTTGTGACGGAATACTACTAATGCTATTTGCTCAGGATTTGCAATGACATGCTCTATAATTTCCTCATTTTTATTTATTTTAAACAATTATATTTTTGCCATGGAAATAATTCCATCGCAAATCGATGGCTAAATTTTTGCATATTTTTTTGGCTCTTTATTTGCTACTGATTTGTGATGGAACTTCTCTTCCCTTCTGGTTGCTACAGTGTCCATCACAATTCTATGGCAAATAGCTAGGGATTTGCTATGGTTTTTTGTCCCTCGCAATTTGTTTTGTCTACTGCAGCAATTCCTTGGCAAATTGCCACTGAATTTTTTTCATAACAAAAATCCGTGATAAATTCATAATTTTTTTGTAGTGTCTCGAACATTGTGGTTTTTACAATTACATTTACACTTTTCAAAATTGATCAATATTAGTCTTTTAAAATTTAAAATTTGCAATCGTATCTTTCACCCACATCCTAATGATTAGCTCAATTTTGTTTGTTTAAGTAAACTCAATTATAATATAAAAGAATATCGAAAAGGGAAAATCCATAATTTCACATTAGAATTGACTCAACAAATTTGATCACAAGATTACAGATTTTTTTTTCTTTTTGAAATTTTTGATAATTGTAATTTAGTCGCTTAAATAGTCAAAATTAGGTTAATTATTAGAATGTGGACAAAAAATACGATTGTAAAATTTAAAATTTTAAAAAGTAACATTGATTGATTTTGAAAACAAGAGGCATAATTGCAAAGACAACAATATTTGAGGGATGACATTTTCAAACACCTTTTTTTTTTTCTTCCTCTTCTAAATTACAAGAAGAATTATCATATTGGGTTAATACTCTAAATATAATTGTTAGAGAGTCGTAATTTCTTGAACTACAAAACTCAGATATTTAACAAATAAACTATTATGTTAAGGACAACTCATAACTCTCAAAGCTTGCACATATGAATTTGTTCTCTTAGAATTCGTATTTCCTAGACTAATATTTTTAAGGAAAATCAATCTGGTCCTTAAAATTTAGAATTTGTATTATTTTCATTTTTAAAATTTTTTTCTGCTGTTATGATCTCTAATGATTTTGCCTACCATTTTAGTCCTTAAAAAATCAGGCATTATGGTCCTTAAAAACAAAAAAAATAAAAATAGAGATCATAATAGTAAAAAAAAAAAAGGACAATAACGGCAGAAAAATATTAATACTAAAAATATTATAAATTTCAAACTTTAAGAAGTAAATAAATTAATTTTTCTCTTTTCAAGAGAAAAAAAACAGAGAGACCAAGTTATAAATACGCAAAGACTTGACATTTTATAATTTTTTATTAAGAACGAAGATTTAAATAATATAATTAATTTTATAATTATGCAGAGACTTGACTTTTTTATAATTTTTTTATTAAGGACACCGATAGTTTTTCGGAGGTTCATTGACTCGAAGTCTTGGAAAAGACTTGAAACGTGTTTGCGGAATGTTACTTAACAAGCAAACCCGCCCTTAATTCTTCGTCTCAATTCATAATTAAGTTCAACTAGTTTGATGCCCATATGTTGTATGGGATAATTTATGTTAAGTTATTTTTTAAATGAGAAAAATATTAATTAGGCATTTTATAACGCCACTAAAACGTTTGTCTTTATGGAGATCATAATTTTTCAGCCTAATTTGGAGCTCAATTGTCTTAGTGAACTTATGCTTTTTCTCAACAACATTATTTTTTGTTTGAGAAATGGCTTCTCTAAGGGCATCACTATAAAGCTTACTGCAAATGCATCATTATATGATTAGTCGAAAACATGGAATATATTAATACAAAAAATAGCATGTGATGATGACCAAAATTTCAGGGGTAGAGATCAGGAAAAGTTTGACACATTAGAAAGAAGTTTTACATAGAAGTTACAGTCATAACTTCTGGACTGCTCTGTTTTGATGGAAGGGAATAATATGGCGAAAAAATATATAGGATGTAGGATTGGATATCACTCTTTAATTGAAGCATGGTTAAAGAAACAAAAATCCCCCTAAAGCAACAAAAGCAAAGATACAATCCTAATTATAGATTTCCCAAGTGATGTCACCTTTTTTGTTGGACCATCTCTGAATGCACTTTTGGTGAGCAAACTACATTCCAAAGCAAAAAGAGTTTCAATTTACAGCTTTCTAGAAGAGTAATCACTTAAAAGAAAATACAGTGAACATAAAGGACAATTTCTCATCATGAAATCTATTAGGAGGACCTATATACAATAAGATGCATAGGAAGAACTCGAATCATTTGGAACACCAGAAATTTGAGCAGTTAGAGCCTTAGCTACATGCTCAAAATAGTGACAAGAATGAAAGCATTTCACATGAACATTTCATAAAATTAACACCTTATGTATAACCAATGAATCAAAATTGACTCAAAAACTTGCATAAGAAATAAATATCTAGTATTAGCTATAGCGGTCAGATCTGAAAGACAAAAAGAGACTGGAAAACAAAAATTTTCTATATTCATCTAAAAAGATTTTCTATAGAGAAAATTTTCAGGCAATGGCCACAACACTGTTGAAGGGAAAGAAGGAAATAAAGTTTCTTCTCGCTAACATGGAAATAGGTGAATAAAGGTGTTTGCATTAAACAATTCTTAGAAAAGAGTAATGAAGCAGTCTAGGAACGTGAAAAGAGCAAAAGCCAAATAGAAGACGTCAAAATCCCCAACAAAGACATATAAAAGCAATAACTAAACAATAATTGCTCAAATAATCTAACCACAAAACTTCATTTCTCTACACACACACAAATAGAGGCAATCAAGAAAAAGAACACCCAACAATATTATAGAGAAAGCTTTCCACTTCATCCATTTTGTATATAACGAAAAAAAGGTTACGAAGTGATAATCCTATTTCTGGAGAACTCATATCATCAAGCAACAGATTTTTCAGGGAATCCTACCCCTTCCTTACCCTATCCCCAACCCCACTCTCATAGGACTTCGGGCCAGTCCAGTTACAATGGTCGAGTTATTTGAGGTGTGCACAAATTTTCGGGCCAACAAAAAAAAAAAAAAATCAGTCAGTATAAGAATCAAATACCGCATCAAGTAGTCTTTTTTACTGTTTGATAAATTTCTTCCCTCTATTTTGAAATCGAGAGTAAATCCAAAATTCATAGAGGCACGGGTACAATGGAAAAAGGAAAAAGACAGAGAGATTCCAATTTGCTGATTAAGAAACAAATTCGTGATTCTATAAAAAAAATATGCTGAAACCGAACTCAAACCGAGAGAGACTACAAAATGAAAAAGGCAAACAACAAAAGTCCTCAGGAATCCTCATGCACCGAATTACTTAATCAAACACATTGACCGAGAAATCCAAGAACTGAAAAACACATTGCCAGACACTTAAAAAAATAACATATTAATAAAGTTTTAGAATCAAAGAAAAAAGACTTACTTCTTCTTGCGAGTAAGGTGCCAAATGTGCCAACACATATTCTCGAGCCTTGAACTCCTTTCCTTAGTGTTTCTCATAGCCACGACTTTAATCCATGTTCGATAAAGATTCGTTTCATCCTCCCAATAACATTCAATGATAGAACATCAAAAAGCATCAATATATGCATAAATCATGAAACACACAGCAAAACCATTAAAACATTTCTAAATCAAGCTAATGATTTCCCACCTTAACAACATTTTTACACATTTTGCAAGTCAAACCCAGAAGTCTCCTCCAAACCAAAACACTGAAGAACTAAATTTTAACTCAAAAGAACACCATTTTTCATTTTTTTTTTTTCACTGTGAAACAAAATCTAGAAGAAAAAAAAAAAGAATGAATGAAGCTTGAGAATGCCATTAGAAGCATAGGGAGCCTCCATGTCATGCTCGGCATCTTCCTCTTGGCATATCCTACACTCCTTGAAATTCTCACTCTTTTCCTTCAACCTCCCCTCTCCATCATTACCCTTTTCATCCTCTTGCCACATTAAAAACATCACAATCCCATCACTATTTTCCTCATTCTCGAAACTCACAACACCACTATCATTATTCTTAGCATCAATTGACAAAAGCTTTTCTCTTTCACCATTTTCATTATTGACAGAAGCCTCAAAGCATGTTGCTGCCAATGTTGATGATGATGAAGAAGCTATGATATTGAAATTGAAAATCTAAAAAAATAACATCCTCTTCTGCTCTAGTCTATACCAAGGCCTGAATTAGAAGAATGCTAAAAGAGGTAAAACCACTCAATGTTTATAATCCTCACTACCCATGATAAGGAAAGAGCCTCTTAATTAGCTGACACTTATCGTAGTGAAAAGAGGATAATGAAAATATTCTCATAGGAAACACAATCACTGGTTCTAGCATCGAAAATGTATACATAAAGATCTCGTTGAATACTTAGACATATGTATAATATCTCACAGCAAATATCTACGAAGTTCCTAAATGATAATAATAATAATAATAATAATAATAATAATAATAATAATAATAATAATAATAATAATAATAATAATAATAATAATAATAATAATAATAATAATAATAATAATAATAATAATAATAATAATGCATGCCTCTTGCTCTTTTGTAAAAAAAAAAAGAGAAAAAAATGGGAGAACACAACAAGGACATCGAGATTTTGCTTGAATTTAAGAAAACCCTTCAGATTTCCTTTTTAAAAATTTTCTTTTAAATTAGAGCGAGGTGTCAGCACAAGAAACTGCCAGGCCTTCTGCAACTCCTATCCAAAGTGAGGGTCAGTAAAGGAAGCTGTTTAAAGATTAAAATGTTGAACATGCTGTATACCTTGTAAATTTTATAGATCAAAAGGTAACATTTAAAGCAGAATGAATTTTGGAGTTCCTCCGGTGGCTTCAGAAAGCAGAATAGTAAAAAAAAAATCAAGTAAATTAAATAGAGAAAAATGAAAATCAAGAATATAGAACAATCATCAATACCTTATCTTCTGTACCCCATAAGACTTCGTCAAGAAAAGCATCATAAAGATGAGGCATAAACTGAAGAGAAAGATTCAGCACCCATTAATTGTGAAACTAATAGCCCTACATCATTTGCCTTATTTTCCAAGAGTGACCTCAATTTAGATGATACATCCTCCTTTTAACACACCTTAAGCAAGTATGCTTTTAGCTCAAAAAAGCATTTATGATCCTATTGCAAGCAAAATAATGGTACTAAACTCACCACATAAGACAATACTAATAAATATAATAGAGTTGAAGTTATTTTTAATCACCAACATATACTTAGTAGGAGCAGACACTTAAAATGCTATGCTTTTGTGGCACATTATCAGAAAAATGACTACCCATTTCAACAACTTCTTTGTAAAGAATATCAAGAAAGTAAAAGTATAAATATCTAAATAAAGATGAGTGTTGCTTGCCTTATATCTTCCCATGTTGAGAGCACTAATAAACCTCCATCTTTGTTAACTTCTATCTTCACAACACTGTCCACAGTTGTTTGTTCCAATATTATATATACAAATCCACTGAGATCCCATTGCTTATCATCTAGATATGTCCTAAGCAATACTTTTAGGCCATGGAAGTCATCTGGTTTAGGACCAAATAAACAAATAAATACACAAACCAAAAAACAACTTAACAAAATGATATTGATTCACTCATGCGCTAATAATAACGCATTGTACCCATCCAAAGGAACCAAAAACCACACTAAGTAACTTTTATCCCATATAGGCAATCAATATTCAAATAGACATGGGTAGAAGATTTACATTTTTCCTCATATAAAAAATTTCACACTAACATGTGAAAAAGATTGAAACACATGTAATTAATACTTGCTTCAAACTCTCCATCATCAGAAGAATCAGGGTTTTCCCTATTATTCTTCAAAGAACTATCTTTTACAAAACCATTACTTGAAAATATAAATTAGGAGATTTCAGCTATCGAGACTAAACAATTTTTTTTAAAGATATTAATTACTTTGATGCTCATGCTAATGCCCTATGCATTTCACAAACAATCATCAAAAACCACGAAATCCCTCCAAACCCATCATAGACAAATCAGTCTTGAACGTAAAAACCAATTTCAAGAACAATTGAATCAAACGGAAAAATAAACAGAGAGACGGTTGCAAAAAAACCAAACCTTTAACTTTGAGATTGATGTGAGTCGACCGAGATAAAATAAAAAAGATTAACAAGCATCATGTAAATTCCCCAAAATTAGATATCAGATATTTTTTTTAAAAAAAGAAATGGAAAAGGTTAAGAAATATATCTTACAAAGCCGTCATCATCAATAGTGAAGATTTACTTCTTCTAAGAGACTATATAGCCAAAGCAACGGCAAGCAAAGTTCTTGAAAGAAATGCAGGACGCTTTTAGAGTACAACGCCTTGCTCTACTTCTTGGCCTTAGCCTTGGCCATTCTCTCCCTGACCATCTTCTCTTCAAATAATTGGAAAATTAAATCCTGGCATAACATTATTTGATGGATCATGCCTAGAAATTTGAAATTGCAGATTTCAACCACATACATCAATATTTAATTAAGTTAAAAAAAGCTATCAGGAAGAAAGTTTGGCTACCTATCCATGGCTGTGTGATGCACGCGACGACCATTAAGATGAGAAGCTCTAAGAAAATCATTAACTCAAAAGCCCCCTAAAAAAAATCAATTATTATTAAAAAATTTACATACCAGACAACACAGATTCAGCATACATGCAAAAAAGCAAAATGAGAGAGAGAAAGATATCAATTGATTAGTGTTGATGTCATTTTTAGCCGATCCGCTGCAACGGTAACTTTCAGCCAAAGCCGATACGAATTCTGCCAAATGAATGATGACGTCAAGAAAAATCCTCAGTGGCTGTACCCGGTCAATATCAAAACCAAGAGCCGATGAGCTATTACCCGCACACCTCGGCACGATCGGCAGGACGTTACCGTTCTCGACCGCCAAGAATGGGCCACGAAGTGGGATTCCCTCCACGTTCGAAAATTGGCAGCTGAGCCACAGCAAGTATAAAGCAAGTAGGAATCCTAGATTAAAGACACCAACACTCATCTCAGACCAAATTACCAAATCTTTCCAGTTTTTCATTCCTTTTTTTTCCACATTTTTATAGCTTTTCTTGTAGCTTTGTTTACGACTACGTTTACCGCTTTGCTTATAGCTTTGTTTACCGCTTTGTTTACGAGCTTTATTTACAATTTTTCTTACTCCATTGATCACAAAGTTTTCGTTTAATGTTGCTTGTGATTATTAGTTACTATATTCATTCGTCATTTTAATCGAAATACATCCTATTCAGTTCCGATTTTGCTTTCGCGTGCAATATTTCTGCTGCTTGGACCATTTCTATAGTAAGTTTAAGGAACTCACCTATTTTAAATGGTCCGACTCATCCATTCATCTTTCCATCGGACTATTTATATTCATTGAAAGAGCAGACGATCGACACTTCCATTGGTTCCCTTTTCGTAAGACAACATAAATTGGCACGCCTGGTGGGACCCAAAGGGTGGTTGTTGCATGCAATTGCGTTCAGGACGTATCATGGCTAATTCTCAATAGCAATCCTTAGGGCCTTCATCGGAATCATCCGATCGGCCTACTGTTCCAACCTTATAGGGAGCTTTTGATCCTACCATGATGACATCCGGGAGCACCCAGGTTACTCTCCTTGAACAACAGGGGTTGTAGACTTCGTCTCCTCCCCAGGTGTCCCAGTTGACACCCACTTCTCTAACCGCCATACAACAGGCTATGGAGTAGTGTACAGGTGAGCTCATTCAGAGCCTTATTCCACAGTTCGCCACAATATTCCGACCTTTGTTTTAGAACAAGCTTCATAATTTTGAACAAAGGCAAAATGCTCAAGGGGCACCTCAGGCAAGTGTGTATCCTCCTCCCTCGTCCTTTGTTTCACCTTCTTATGGGTCGGTGCAATTATTGTGCTGAGAGCAGTCTATGCCAATGCTTGGGGGGCACCAATGGGATTCGGGGTTAAATGTACCCTGTGTGGTTCCTACGGAACCTTTCCCAGGAAGAACTCCACCATATCTAATTGCAGGGACCCAGGTGCCGATGGGAGCACAGATATTCTATGATCAGAATGTTGTCCCAAACAGGAATGTTGGCTATTCTTATGGGGGACCTTAGAGCTACGTCGCAACTATTTCGACCGCGTATCCTGTTACGACTACAGTTTATCCAATGCAGGGTGCAAGGTATCCTGAGATGGCTCCATTCCCTGAAGAAGGTTCTTGACCTACTATTGTAGGTTCCCTTGTGTAGACTCAACAACCAATGCCATCAGTCGATGTTAGCTTAATAATGGAGACAGTACGTCAACAAGTCAGAGACCGGCCAGTGTATCAGAAGCCGTACTCAGAATGTGTAGACTCCATGGCAGTACTACCACCAGAATTTAAGTTGCCAGAGTTCTCCACTTTCTCTGAAGAAGATAACAAGTCTACTATGGAGCATATAGGAAGGTTCACAGCACAATGTGGAGAGTTTGGAAATAGTGATTGGCATAAATTGCAGTTATTCTCTTTATCCTTAAAAAGAGCAGCGTTTACTTATGTAAATCTAACGCCTGGTGCTTACATGGGCCGATATGGAACAAATCTTCCATGAGCGTTTCTTTAAACCAGCACCCGAGGTGTCCATAGCTACTCTTTTAGCAGTTAAACAGAGATCATTCGAAGGTGTTGTAGAATTCATTGAGCGCTTTCGGAAAACTAAGGCCAAATGCACCACCCAGTTATCGGAAATGGACTGTGCCTGGATAGCCATCAGTAGAATACATCTGCAACTCAAAGAATGCCTTATCCTACAGGATTTCTTTGATCTATCCCGATTGTTGTCTCAGGCCGTCAAGATAGAAGAAATGATCAAGGAAAAAGAGAAAAAACGGTCAGTCAAGTTTTCTCAAGGGCAAACCATGATATCGGTAATGGATGATATTACTGATAATGAGGAATAACAAGTGCTAGATGTGATGGTAGCTGAATTAGTAAAAGGTGCATCTTACACTTGCTCTTATCTGAAGCCTGGCAAAGGGAAGGAGGAAGTTTCTCCTACAGGCCCATCCACATATTCATTCGATGTATCCTGGGCAGAACAAATCTTTGATCAAATGGTTAAAGATAAGCAGATTTGTCTATCATTCGATCACAAGCTTCCGGGGCCAGAGGAATTGAAGGGCAAGAAATACTGTAAGTGGCACAATTCATTTTTCCATAATACTAATAGCTGTGTGTTTTTCAAGAACACAATACAGAAGGTGTTACAAGAGAGAATGGTAAGATTTGCTAACAAACGAAAGGAAACCTTAATTGACACAGACCCGTTCCCAGCCGCAGATGCAAGCATGGTGCAGACATGCGAATAAGACAAAAAGCATAAGCTAGGAGATTTTCCTGTCAAGAGGCAGTTGGAAGGAAACAAACCAACGTTCTAGAGGTTAGATGGTCAGCCGTCAGTTTTCACCCGGCTTACAGTTCCAACCTTTGCGGCCCATTTCCAGGGGAAGGATAAGAAATTTATAGTACATGTGCCTGGCAAAGCACTATTCTTCCCAGACCATCGTTCCCAACTCACAAAAACTCAGAAACGACGGGAATAAATGAGACAGACTCAGTAAAAACAAGCATTGGAAGAATGGTCGGAGAAATAGGTATGTGCTTCTATAAGTCAGAATATGCTCAGTATTCTTCTGTCACAATTCCGAGCTAAGGCCGAACAAGAAGCGGTAGAAGAAGATTATACATAACGGAAGAAGCGGACGTTAAGCTCATCAAGTTTAAAGTGCCATCGGAAGGGATGCTCTTTCCGATTCCCATGACAGAACATTCGAATCACCTCAAACCATTGTATATTAAGGCACATATCAATGGAAGACCTTTCTCTCGAGTTTTTATTGATGGAGGAGCTATGTTGAATGTAATGCCGTTGGCAACTTTAAGACGGTTGGGTAAGGGTCACCACGATCTAACTCCTACTAATATACAAATACTTAATTTCATCGGGGAGGCTGCCAAGGCAGAAGAGGTTATCACTTTTGAGGTGGTCGTAGGATCCAAAGTTAGTAAGACTGTTTTCTTTGTAATCACAACAAAGCCGGCAAATTCTATCTTACTCGGTAGGGATTAGATTCATGCGAATCATTGCATTTCGTTAACGCTTCACCAAATGATGTTGATCTGGGATGGAGAACAAGTAGAAAGGATACCAGCCGATCCCAATCCGTTTTTCGCAGAAGTGCACATGAATGAGGCAATATTCTACCGTTCTACTATTGACCCGAGCCATTACTCCAAGCTTACCATGGCTTATAACCAGATCACAACGGAAGGGCTGGAGAATCAATGTCCAAAAGTAGAGGACCTTGATGTTCGACATGCACCTGGCTTCGTTGCTTAGGACCCATTAATGGAAGGGGATATCGGGGAGCTTGGGGAGAACAGAACCACAAAGGTAAGTTTGTGTTTAACTTTTGATCAACGAAATGCGCTAACGGTACTAATTCGCAGGTACAAAGACTGTTTCTCATAGGATTATCATAAGATGCCATAACTTGACAGAGGCATTGTAGAGCATTGCTTGCCATTCAAAGAAGGTTTCAGGCCTCATAAATAGCCTACCTGGTGTTTTTATCCCGCTCTCTTATCCAGGATCAAGGAAGAAATTGAGAGGTTGCTTTGTTGTGGTTTTATCCGTACCTGCTGATATGCAGATTAGGTATCCAACATTGTGTCCGTCATTAAAAAAGAACGGATAGTTGTGAGTTTGTGTTGATTTTAGAAATCTGTATGTGGTCACCTCGAAGGATGAATACATCATGCTGATGACCGATATGCTGGTAAACTCCGTTGCAGGAAACCAATTCTTAAACTTCATGGACGGATACTCCAGATACAACCAGATATTCATAGCTGAAGAAGATACCAGGAAGACAGCTTTTCGTTGCCTAGGGTCTATTGGTTTATTCGAATGGATAGTTATGCCTTTTGGATTGAAAAACGCTAGAGCTACATTCCAAAGAGCCATGAACCTCATCTTCTATAACCTCATTGGCAAAACTATGGAGGTTTACATTGACGACTTAGTGATAAAATCTCCCACTTTTTCGCAACACCTACAGTGGTTGGAACAGGCTTTCCTTAGAATGTACAAGCACTGGTTAAAAATCAACCTAACTAAATGCGCCTTCGGAGTTTTAGCCAGAAATTTCCTCGTATTCTTCGTGCATCAAAGAGTGATTGAGGTGGATCAAAACAAAGCAAGGGATATTCTATAGGCAAGACCACCGCAAACAAAAAAGAAGCTCTAAAGTTTCTTAAGGAAACTTAACTTCCTGCGGTGCTTTCTGGCAAACGCCACGGTAAGCAGAAGGTGTTCTCTTCTTTGCATCGTTTAAAGTCATCATTGGACTTCGTTTGGCAACCAGAGCATCAAACGACATTTGATCAGATCAAGGTGGCTTTATCACGACTACCAGTTTTGGTACCTCCACAGGATAAGGTACCTTTGAAATTGTACATATCTACGGCTCCAGAATCCATCGGCTGTCTGCTGGCTCAGAATGATACGTAAGGGGTTGAAAGAGCAGCCTACTACCTTAGTCAAAACTTGATGAACACAGAGAATAGGTATTCCCCTATTGAGAAACTATGTTTATCTTTATATTATGCATGTGTAAAGTTAGAATATTACCTGCTACCTAGGAAAGTGCAAGTTCTATGCAAAATTGATCTAGTTAAGTATTTGCTGAACCGACCATTGTTGCAAGGACGGTTACTGAAATGGGCTATCAAGTTACACGCTTTTTTCTTAACTCATTTAGCTTTGAAAGAGGTGAAGGGTCAAGCCATAGCCGATTTCTTAGCCGAGCATCCATATGTGGAAGTGCCCAACACTGAAAAGGAAGAAGTACAGGGGTATATCTCACATAAGCTATGAAGGTTGGAATTTGATGGATCCAGCACACAGAGTAAGGCTATGCCGATTTGGTTATAGAGGCTCCAGGCGGACAATAAGGAAAAATCTTGTTTGAATCGAGTAAAGGGACCTCCAATAATCAGGCAGAATACGATGCTTTCATTTTGGGACTTCGGATTTTAAAGGCTTTGGACGCACAAATGGTCAATATAATAGGGGATTCTCAAGTTGTCATCTGACAGATTTCAGGTGAATATAAATGTGCTAGCCCTGTGTTATCAGACAAGTTACAGAAAGTGCGAGAACTGTTTCAAAACTTCTCGAAAGTCATCTGGACTCATGTTCCTCGAGGTGAGAACTGGGGGGCAAATGATTTAGCTCAGACGGCTTTCGGTTTCAAGAAAAGAGTCGGGATGATAATGTGTCAACAGATATCGGAAGAGAGACATGAGGAAGATTAGCGATCCGATATCGTCTCATACTTGCGCAAGCCCACAGGTCAGGCTTCACGGCAGCTTAAGTACAAGGCATTAAACTTCGTACTAATCGGGAATGACTTATTTAGAAGAAGCCATATAGGAGTTTTGTTGAGATGCTTGTCCAAACGGGAAGCAGTGCAGGCCTTAGCCGAAATACATGAAGGCCTATGTAGTGCTCATCAAGTAGGTCCTAAGTTGAAATGGACACTGCAACAGCATGGATTTTATTAGCCTTCAATGACTATGGACTGCGTAGCCTATGCAGCCGGGTGTGAGGCATGTCAAAAGCACGGCCCCTTGACTCATACCCCCACCACAGACTTACATCCTATCATCAAGCCGTGGCCATTTAGGGGTTGGGCTCTAGCCGCCGTCAACTAAAGGATACACCTTTATTCTAGTGGCAACCGATTACTTTACCAAGTGGGTAGAAGCATAGGCCCTTACCAGAGTGACCCAGTCTGCCGTGATCACCTTCCTTCAGTAAAATATCCTTTTCCAATTCGGCGTACCTGAAACCATAACGGCTGATCAAGGAACTATGTTCACAGGATACAAGGTACGCAACTTTCTAACTCAATTCCAAGTTAAGTTACTTCACTCATCCCCGTATTATGCATAGGCTAACAGCTAAGTTGAGGCGACAAACAAGACTTTGATCAGTATGATCTGAAAGTCGGTAGAAGATAAACTCAGAAGATGGCACGAAACCCTTCAAGAGGTGTTGTGGGCATATCGGAATGCTTACAAGACCGCTACTGGGTTTACTCCATTTCAGCTGACATATGGATAAGATGTAATGCTACCCACTGAATTATCACTATGGTCAGCCCAGATAGCTTACCAACATTGCTTGTTAATTGAGGATTACAGATTGGCTTTGGTAATGAGTTTGGACTAAGCCGAGGAGGATCGTTGGATAACATTAGAAAATATTAGAAGTCATAAGGAGAAGGTAGTAAGAACCTACAATTGGAAAGTGCAGGGAAGAAGCTTTCAAGTAGGAGACATGGTTTGGAAGACTATACTACCTGTGGCATCAAAAAATCCATGCTACGGTAAGTGGTCCGCCTTATAGGAGGGATCTTTTCTTGTTACCCAGGTTTTCAATGGAGGCGCCTATCGACTGATGATACCCAATAGGAAGGAAGTGAACAATGCCATAAATGGTAAGTATTTAAAGAAGTTTTATTCTACATTCTGGGAAGGAATATTGGTAGGAGAATGATAAAAAGAAAAAAAAGAGAGAAAAGGAAAAACAACAGCGAGACAAAAAATATGTTGGCATTTCATATGAAACGACTAATCATAAAAGAGCCAATAAGATGGCTGCTACATTGTTAAAAAAAAAAACAAAACAAAAGTCAAGCCTCCTCAGACGGAGTGTGAGACGTCTCGATCGGCTGGGCAAAAAGAACAATAGCGAGCCGATTTGAATCTTCCTCAGGTGGATCAGCCGCCGTTGGGGTCTCTTCCTCTTCTCTGGCAGGAGCGGCAGGTTCCTCCAGAGCCGGTTCAGGGTCAGCAGCCGATTCTTCCATTAAAAGTGGACGCGTTTTGGCATCCCCAACTTATGTACTAGAGGGTCCAGCCTCATTGGGACTACGGAAGAAAGAGGCCAAGTAAGCTTGGAAGTCGCCCCACGACGATTGCATACCGTTTAGCAACTTGTTAGAATATTACAATTCCATCTGAAGCAGTTCTTCTTCGGCTTCCAGCATAAGCCAATCGTCCCGATACTTGGCTGCCTTCTCTTTGGCAGAAGAGACTATCAGCTGATAGACATTCTCGACCTCAAGCTTCTTGTCCAGGGCCCATTTCTCAAAGTCTAATTCCTTCTAGAACGCTCGCAATTATGTCTCAAGGCCCCCAATTCTCTCAACTCTGGAGGAAATATTAGCTCGAAGGATGCCCATGCGAGCAGAGGCTTCCTGATGATACATCTACAAAGTTTGGAGTGCTCCCAAGCCCTGAAGTTGACGTGAAGCTTTGTCCCACCTACTCTGAGTATTGGAAAGGAAGCGTTAGGTGAATCGCATCTGCCTAAGATAGTCAGCCGATAAGCGCCTCAACTCTATTGGGATATCGGAAGTGGTCGATTGCGCCAACAGTAGTAGGGCTCGGTTGATAGCATTTTGAGAAGAGGGTCTGGTCAGTAGGTCCGTTCCTAATAGACTCCGCAGAAGTTCTAGCGCTACGGCTTTCATCGTTACTAGTTGAGAAGGGGCAGGTTCCATTGGAGGCTCAGGGGCCGTGGCCGCAGGGGGAGTGATGGGTTTTTCAATTGCTATTCTCTCTGACAAAGGCGCTTCGGGCACTGGTGAAGGCTGAACGGACGAAGTCCCTTCCTTTGCTGTTGTTATTCCTACGAAGTCCCTGCCATAGCCGTTGATGATTCTGAAGAAGAATCAAAGATCACCAGTTGGCTGGTCCTTTGTTTCTGCAAAGAAATGTAGTATGCAGTTAATTCTGAGCTGATGGATAGAAAGCATGGGAAAGAAAAAAATATTTTAAGCCGAACCTTAGCAAATGCTGGAGTATGGAGGGCCTGTTATCTCTTTGACCGCCTCAGCAAGGGGGGAACGGTTGCTTCCTCTTTTTCCTCTTCCTCGACGGCAAGCAGCAGTGTGGAGGTTCTTTTTGCTAGCAGCGTGCGGAACAACGACGTTGTGACCAGGCTAACAGAGATTTTGCTCTGTTTACTTTTCTTCGATACAGACATTTCTATCTCCGCCGATGTCGACCTCACCAGTCTGGGCAACCATGTCTCTACTGGACCAGAAAAGAGCATTTTTCTCAGCAGCCGCCACCACAAGTTAAAGCTTGGCATGGCCTCCCTGATAACCTAAAAAGGAGAATACTCAAAAGAGCGGAGAACAGTTGGAGACCTATCGGCTAAAGTCCGCACATCTTCAGCCGATAGGACAATCATAACAAAGTAAGAGGATATATGATCAGGATTAGTGGGAATGTCTTGAATTAGCCCAAATTCCCGTGAAAAGCAATGTGGGTTGTACCATTCGCAAGAAGACTTAGTGCTCTGAGCACCTGATTTTGCCCTAAGAAGGAGTTCTTAGGAGCACAGCATTCAGGCCTAGATGGTTTCTTGAGAAGCTTCTGGTGCCTCGACAAGTTTTGTTAGCTAGAGGGGGTCTATCTCTCGGGCAAAGTAAAGATAAAAGTGGAACGCATTCTAAAGCCGGTTCTGATAGAGGACCTGTTTGCAGGAACCTTCAACAGCCGATAGTCGATGGCTCGGTCGGCAGAACCCATGGAACCTTCGAAAATTGTATTGATGCCGAACTGGGAGAGGTATTGATAGAGCTAAAGATGCCATAACCCATAGGGGGCCTCTAAGATTCGTCGGATTACCTCCAGCCGACAAGATTGAAATCATCTAGTTCATTAGCCGATACACCAGGGCCAGAACTAGGGAAGCAAGGTCGCAGCGTCTTTTCTTCCTCAGTAGAGCCGCTACATAGTATCGGTAGTCATTACTTATTCCCGCCAAATGAGAGCAAAGAATATACTTGCAGAGCCATAGCCAGAGGAAAGCCGATTGTTCCTACTCTGACGGAACGAGGCTGACGCCCCTTTGCGCGGCCATAAAATTATCGTAGGAGGTGGTGGATTTGTCCAAATGCGCCTCAACGGTAGGTAAGTTTTCTTCGTCATGTAGGGCAAGGATCTCATCACCATCGCAATGGAAGCCCAAGATGGTGCAGATATCCAGTATTGTGGGGGAAAACATGCCGTGAGGGAAGATGAAGTAGTTGATCGCTGGGGACCAAAACGGCAAAACAGTCGAGAACAAGTTGCGATCGAAGGTCATCTCAAAGTCAGACATCATGATGGCATCGCAGATGCCCCATTGGTCCCAAAGGGCACCATAGGTAGTTTGACAGTGATCGCTCCATTCCCTGTAGCCTTTCAGAGGACACAGCCAGTGACGAAAAGAGAAGGGCAGGCTGGTCGTGGAAAAGTTATCTCGGAGCAAGGGAAGGGTGAAGCCTTCTAGATAGACTAACCGTAAATGTTCCGCAATGACTTCCGTCAGTAGAAGTCGGGTACTCAAGGCGTAAAGATCGGCCTCGGCTTGGATCAGAGCTGGGAGGAATGATCGATAAGAGTAGCCATGTAGAGTGCTATTCGCAAGCTTTTTAAGCCCAGGAGTCGGCACCTTTCTACAATAATCGGGACATTTTGCTTCTGTCAGAAAAAGAACGGTTACAAATTAAAAAAGGTACGATTCCCGTCGCTTCACCTATTCGCGCCATCAAAGCAATGGGACTCAGGGAGGCATGTATTGACGTCATTTTTAGCCGATCTATTACAACGGTAACTTTCAACCGAAGCCGATACGAATTTTTCCAAACGGATGATGACGTCAAAAAAAATCCTCAGCGGCTGTACCCAGTCAATATTGGAACCAAGAGCCGATAGCCATCACCCGCACACCTCGGCACGATCGGCAAGACGTTACCGTTCTCGACCGCCAAGAACGGGCCACGAAACGAAATTTTCTCCACGTTCGAAAGTCGGCAGCTGCGCCACAGAAAGTATAAACCAAACAAGAATCTCAGATTGAAGATACCAACACTTATCTCAGACCAAATTACCAAATCTTTCTAGTTTTTCATTCCTTTTTTTTTCACATTTTTATAGCTTTTCTTACAACTTTGTTTACCGCTTTGCTTACAGCTTTGTTTATAGTTTTTCTTACTCTTTGATCACAAAGTTCCTGTTGGATTTGTTGTGATTATCAGTTACTGCATTTATTCATTATTTTAATCGAAATATATCCTATTCAGTTCCGTTTTTGCTTTCACGTGTAATATTTCTGCCTGCTTGGACCCTTTCTATAGTAAGTTCAAGGAACCCACCTCTTTTAAAAGGTTCGACTCATCCATTCATCTTTCCATCGGACTATTTATATTCATCAGAAGAGTAGCTGATCGACACTTCCATCAGCTCCCTTTTCGTAAGGCAACAGTTAGTAATTGGAAGATTGGAGGATTTTATCCATGAAATAAGAAGATGTTGACTGACCTAAGTTTTTACAATAGGAAGCAGGGGCGCTTGCGATGAGATAGAATAGAAACAACACATCAGGAGGGACCCGACCAGCGAACTGTGACCCATCTTATTGTATTTTTAGAGAGGGATTGAGATAGGAGTTTTGTTGAAGGCTAAAAGCCTTCTCCTTAACTGTAATGAAGCAGCCTTTTATTTTCTTGAAAGAAAACTGACATTCTATAGACCAAAAGGGGAAAAAAAGTAGTAATAATGAAATACTAAAAGGACATTGACGTTCTGTAGACTTAGTGCGGTAAGTAGCTGGTCAATCAAAAGCCTCAATGAATTAATGTATTCTTGGATCAACAAACAAAGCATTGCCATTTTTATCTATCTATCTATATATATATATATATATATATATATATAGATAACAATGGCAATGATATATATATATATATATATATTTAAGGGACAAAAAGGAGAAAAGGTCATGTGATGGCCGATAGGTCTGGAGACGCATTTCTCTTCCAAAATAGAGATGTGTACACCATTTTTTCTTTTTCTTTTTTAATGTTTCAATTCATAATTGAGTTCAGTCTAAGGGACCAAAAGGATAAAAATCCTATCGTGCCCTGGCCAGTAGGCCCTAGAAAGTCATGCAACGGCTTAATAGCACTCAAGGCCAACCGCTTAATCATTCCAAATTAGATGCATTACGTTGATATATGTATAGTTAAATTCATACTTATAATTCACTTTGCAATGGTTATCACATCCAATGTGAGATTTAGGTCTTGTTTTGTGAATTTGAGTTTGCCTTTGTAGCTTGTATGGAGAAGATTCGGAGCATGTTTTGTTATCTATTGAAGATTTGTTTGAGAAATTACAATCCAAATTAAGTTGGAGAATTGAAGGATTTGTTTTGTATTTTAACTTTACTTGAATTTGGAATACTCTATAAGGAGTTGCCTAAGAGATTTAGAAATACTTCTTTAGAAATTACCCTTTGGATTTATAACTCTATTCTTACTTAAATTTGTAATCAATACTTATTAGATTTGAACTCATATATAAAATAGTCTTGTTAAGAATATTGATATGTACCCTCAGAGAGTTAGATTAAAAATATAAATTACTTTATTAGGGTTTTATTAACTTGTGGGGTTTTGGATTTGAGAGTATTACGAGCATCCCCACTTTTATATCTCTTCCATAATATTTTGGTTAGTAAGATTGTTCATTTCTGCTCATGGATAAAGTACCTAGTCATATGTAAGACCTTTTGTTAGGGGATACACTACCTAGTATCTGTTAAGGCCCTTTTCCTATTTGGCTCCTAAAATTTTGGATTTGCAATATTTTTGTCCTTAATATTCTTTTTCTGTGTTATGGTCCTTAAAATTTTTTTTTCTGCTATTATGGTCCATAACATTTTATTTTTTTTGCCTAAAAAATCAGCCATTATTGTCCCTAAAAACTAAAAATTAGGGACCACAATGGTAGAAAAAATTATTACGGACCATAATGGCAGAAAAAATATTAAGGACGAAAATATTACAAATACTAAATTTTAGAGACCAAATAGACTAATTTTTCTTTTTTAAATATAAGTATACTTTTGAATTTTATAATAAATTTATGGATTTAAAGATTAATATTATAATATACTTGAGATGAATAATCAAACTATTAATATTCACATATAAATTTCATTTTTCATCCAAAAATTTAAAATAATATTTTTTTTAAAAAAAAGTAATAAAACAAATGCATCCTAAGTTAGGTTGGGAAGAAAGAGTCTAAGGTTGGGTTGGAAGAGGTGCATCTTGGTTGGTACTACAACCACTAGAAATTGGCACATTTACCACTAGAAATTGGCACATTTAAGTTATCTTTCTTTTAAAAAAAGAGATTCTTACATAAATTAACTTTTTTAGCTGCAAGACGGAAACGGAATAAACAAGAAAAGAATTAAGGTTCCTGATCTTATCATGAAACCTTAACTCTCATTAAGTGAATAAAGCTAATAATTAACTAATTTATATTTTAGTCCTCACGATCTTTTAATTTTACCTACTTATGTTGGCATAGTGGTATATCTCTTGTGGAAAATATCCAGCACATCGAGAGAAAGTAAGGAGGCTGGATAAGGGCTGCTTTACTTGTTGACAAGCACTCCACAAACATGTGGTTTTCAAGTATTTTTGAGACATAAGAGTCATCAAAGACTTGGTATTGACTAATTGATGGCAGAGATGTTCTTGCAGTTCAAAGTTAATTATAACATGAACAAGATGAAAATGTCTCTTACAGAGTTGATGAAGGAGCTTGAGAGCGCCGAGGCTACTCTAAAAGTGGGAAGTGGTAACGCTCTTGTTCTAACTCATGCTGGATCTTCCTCTTCCAAGCCTAAGGGCAAATAAGGAAAAAAGAGGAAGCAGAATAATGAAGGGCCTAAGCAGTAGGTTAAGAAAGCAAAAGTGGATGAAACGCCCAAAGGTAAATGTTTCCACTGCAAGTAAAAAGGACATTGAAAGACACAGTGCCCAGATTACTTAGCTAAACGCAAGCAAGGTACTGGTGAGTTATCCTACATTGAAACTTATTTAGTGGTTGATTCTACAAATACTTGGATAGTAGATTCTGGAGCCACTAACCATGTTTACAATTCATTGCAGGGGTTCCAAGTAACCAGACATCTCAATGAAGGAGAGCATACTCTAAGGGTTGGTACAGGATTAGTGATATCTGCAAGAGTTATTGGAGATGTTTATCTTTATTTTGATAATAAACATTTGGTTTTGAAAGATTATTATTATGTTCTCGACATTTATCGAAATTTGATTTCGGTGTCTTTGTTATTCAAACAAAAATATTCTATTAAATTTTATAAATTATCAGTAGAGATATTTTTGAATAACTATTTGATATGTCGTAGATATTTAAATAATGATCTGTATATTTTGAAACCTACCAACAGTTCATTATATAATACTGAAACTAACAAATGCATTAAGTTATCTCTTACTAATGAGACTCTCGTATGGCATCTTAGACTTGGTCATATTAATTTAAATATGATTCAAAGACTTGTAAAAGAAGGTCCTTTAAGTGACTTAAAGGTGGAACCTTTTTAAGTTTGCGAATATTGTTTGGAAGGTAAAATGACCAAAAAATCATTTCATTCCAAAGGAAATAGAGCAAAGGAAGTCTTAGAATTAGTGCACTCTGACGTATGTGGACCAATTAGTATCCAAGCTAGAAGTGGGTATGAGTATTTCATTACTTTTACGGATGATAACTCAAGATATGAATATGTTTGCCTAATGACTCATAAGTTTGATGCCTTAGAAAAATTCAAAGAATTTAAGGCTGAGACTGAGAAGCAGTTAGGAAAGAACATTAAGACACTTCGATCAGATCAAGGTGAAGAATATCTATCCCATGACATTAGATCTTACTTGTCAGAAAATGAAATTTTATCCCAACTAAGTGCACCTGGCACTCCTTAACAAAATGGACCGGCAGAAAAGAGAAACAGGACCTTGTTAGACACGGTCAGAATAATGCTAGGTTTCTTTACACTCAGTACATCCTTTTTGGGATATGCTATACGATCTGCGACATATATATTGAATATGGTTCCATCAAAGTCTATCCCTAAGACTCCATTGGAATTGTGGAATGGGCAGAAGCCTAATTTGCCAAATATCTGTATTTGGGTTGTCCTACATATGTGCTAAAGGGAAAGATGGATAAAATGAAATTACGATCAAGTTTATGTTTGTTTGTTGGGTATCCAAAAGGAATAAGGGGACACTACTTCTATAGTCCTCAAGATAAGAAAATATTCGTAAACACAAATGCAATTTTCTTATAGGACAAGTACATAGAAGAACGAGGATCTAAGAGTAGGGTTATTTTGGAAGAAACCAAGGGAGATAATCCCAAGCAAATGGTTACAGAAACCCGTACTCAAGATTCACGTAGAGGATTCGTATCTATACCACTTAACATGCTAGATTCCAGTGGGAGAGAAATAGATGTTACGCCTTCTATACCCACTGGCTCTTCGGAACATAGAGTGGAAGAATCTTCTGTCCTTGTTCAAAATTCAGTCGTTGAGGAATCAGTAGATCTGGTTCCAATCAACGAGAAGGAGGAAAGTCCAATCATCCAAGAACCTCCACAGCTTAGAGGTCGTGGGAGAGTCATTCGACATCCTTCTAGATACTTACTCTATGGAGAAGCTTTTCAAGCAATCTCTTTTGAGGAAGAAGAGGCCCACTACATATAAAGAAGCTGTAGAGGACATAGACGCAGACCATTGGAAGAGTGCAATAGATTTAGAAATGAAATCCATGTACACTAACTCCATCTAGGAACTTGTGGACCTACCTAATAGGGTAAAACCTATTTAGTGCAAATGGGTCTACAAAAGAAAGAGAGGAGTAGACGGGAAAGTGGAAACTTTCAAAGTTAGATTGGTTGCCAAGGGTTATATGCTAGTTTACTCAGCTCCAAAATTGGTACCTATAGGTTACACTGATTCTGATTTTCAAGTTGATAGAGATCTTCGCAAGTCCACCTCGGGCTTTGTTTTCACCTTAGGTGGTGGTGCGATTGTATGGAGAAGTATTAGACAATCTTGTATTGCTGACTCTACTATGGAAGCTGAATATATGGTAGCTTGTGAAGCAGCTAAAGAGGCAGTATGATTAAAGAAGTTCTTGATAGAACTTGAAGTGGTTCCTTCTGCATCTCAAGCCATTAGTTTGTACTATGACAACAGTGGTGCAATGGCAAATGCAAAAGAACCACGCAGCCATCAGCGTGGTAAACACATTGAACATAAATATCACCTACTTAAGGAGATTGTTCAACGTGGAGATGTAGAAGTATGCAAAATTTCTTCTGCTGAAAATTTTGCTGATCCTTTTACTAAAAGTTTACTTGTAACTATTTTTGGAAGTCATATAGAAAGTATGGGTATTTCTGACATGTCACATTTACTCTAAGACAAGTGGGAGAATTTTTGTTAGATATGCCCATCGAATAAATACAATATTTGTATTTTAAAATTAATTAAAGTTTGTCTCTATATATTTATACGTATGAATTATGTATGAGCCTGTTTTGTCCATGAATTATTTAGATATTATAAATCAAGTGTTTATTTGTTAAACACAGAAGACTTGATTTATAATTTAATTCGAAATAAATTATCCGTGATCTAAAATAAATTTGGGCAATTTATTTTGGAAGATCGTCTTAATTTTATTAAAGTCTGTCTTTGACTTTGGTAATTAAATTGAGGATATATATTTGATATATTGGATGTACCATCAATATTTATTTGTGGAATAGACCATACAAATAAAATATTAAAAGATTATCGTACATAATACATTAATCCTGAGCAAACAATTATTTATATTTACTAACTGAAGTTCCTTGAGTTGCCAAAGAGTGAGATTAACTCAATAATCAATATCTTGGCATCTTGGGAATTAAAGTGAAATAAATATGAAATAATTACTATGCAATATGGAATCCGTCACCTTTAATAGGCAAGATCATTTCCTCATGAGTTCTTTTAAGGGACAGTTAAATCTGAGCTCAATAATGCAATAGTGTCTATTGAATTCAATTTGTAAGTGTGACGTGCTCATATAGTACTGTCAAATTAAAGATGAGAATTGGGAATTTGAATAAGAGGCACCGTGGTCATACTGCCTCGTTCAAAGTATTATATTGATCGACGGGAGTAATTTGTTGGATCAATCAATAATTGGATATAATTATTGACTCTAATAATTGCGATTAGATTAAGAGTGTAGTTACGTTCTTTTAGTAGAGTGGAACGTAATTAATAAATTATTTTTATTGACAAAATAATTTATTGGAGCTTAGTCTAATTGTATCCTGTCATGTCCCTTCAGCGGCTCCTAATTATAGGACAATAATAAATTATAATTTATTAATAAAAATTACAGAAAACTAAAAATCGTATTTGAGATGGAATAGGATAAGTGGAAATAGTTGTACCCAACTATACTTTTCTTATTCTATCAGGATTCGTATTTTGAGATATAGTCAATTATACATATTAGTTTATGACTCTATTTTTCAATATATGTGAAAAATAACATTCTTGTTCTCTCAATTTTTGTGTGAGTTCACCCTCAACAAAGAGAGAAACAAAATACGATTAGCAATTTTCTGGTCTAAAGAGATTACATTGAAGAAGACTTGGGGCATTACTAGAAGGCCAAAGACTTCAAGAATCATATTGGTGAAGGTGATATCTACAAAGGTACGGTTCGTTTTCACGTATTCTCAGGGTTTAATCTGGTTGACATATAAGCATATCGATTTTATTCATATGCGCATGAAACTTGGAATGCCCGTGAGGATTCATATGTTAGAATTGATCTCTCAGTTCAACGTGGCTGAGGTTTTAGGGGCTGAAATTAAGCCTGAGACTCAGGTTGGTATGGCTCTAGAAACTCTTTCAGAGATGTTCTCGCAATTCAAAGTTAATTATAATATGAACAAGATGGAGATGTCTCTTACAGAGTTGATGAAGGAGCTTGAGAGCGCCGAGGCTACCCTAAAAGTAGGAAGTGGTAATGCTCTTGTTCTAACTCATGCTGGCTCTTCCTTTTCCAAGCCTAAAGGTAAAGGAGGAAATAAGAGGAAGCAGAATAATAAAAAGCCTAAGTAGCAAGTTAAGAAAGCAAAAGCGGATGAAAAGCCCAAAGGTAAATGTTTCCACTGCAAGCAAAAAGGACATTGGAAGACATAGTGCCCAGATTGCTTAGCTAAATGCAAGTAAGGTACTCCTGAGTTATCCTACATTAAAACTTGTTTAGTAGTTGATTCTACAAATACTTGGATAATAGATTTTGGAGCTACTAACCATGTTTGCAATTCATTGCAGGGGTTCCAAGTAACCAGACATCTCAATGAAGGAGAGCATACTCTAAGGATTGTCACAGGATCAGTGATATCTGCAAGAGCTATTGGAGATGTTTATCTTTATTTTGATAATAAATATTTGGTTTTGAAAGATCGATAAATGTCGGGAACATAATAACAATCTTTTAGAACCAAATATTTATTATCAAAACAAAGATAAACATCTCCAACAACTCTTGCAGATATCACTGATCCTGTGCCAACCTTTAGAGTATGGTATCCTTCATTAAGATGTCTGGTTACTTGAAACCCCTGCAATGAATTGCAAATATGGTTAGTGGCTCCAGAATCTACTATCCAAGTATTTATAGAATCAACTACTAAATAAGTTTTAATGTACGATAACTCACCAGTACCTTACTTGCATTTAACTAAGTAATCTGGGTACTGTGTCTTTCTATGTCCTTTTTGCTTGCTGTGGAAACATTTACCTTTGGGTTTTTTATCCACTTTTGTTTTTTAACATGCTGCTTAGGCCCTTTATTATTCTGCTTCCTCTTATTTTCTCTTTTGCCCTTAGGCTTGGAAGAGGAAGATCTAGCATGAGTTAGAACAAGAGCGTTGCCACTTCCCACTTTTAGGGTAGCCTCGGCGTTCTCAAGCTCCTTTATCAACTCTGTAAGAGACATCTCCATTGTGTTTATGTTATAATTAACTTTGAACTGCGAGAACATCTCTGCAAGAGTTTTTAGAGCCATATCAACCTGAGTCTCAGGCTTAATTTCAGCCCCTCAGACCTCTGCCATGTTAAACTGAGCGATCAATTCTAACATATGATCATTCACAGGCGTTCTAGGATTCATGCTCATATTCATTATGCGCCTCATTGCTGCTTGACGGGCTTGACGTCCTTTGTACTCAAACATTTGTTGGAGGCTTCTCATGATGTCTGTAGCGGTTGTCATATTCTCATGTTTCTGCTGCAACACAATTGAGATAGATCCCAAAATGTAGCAGCGAGCCATCATCATAAGCCTCCTTTTGTTCACGCGTGGACTATTCAGTAGGCTTAGTAGGACACGGTTCAATCAGCACGTATTTGAGCTTCTCAGCAGTAAGTACAATTATGAGGTTTCGTTTCCAATCAATAAAATTTTCTCCAACCAGTTGGTTTTTTGTTAAAATTTTGAACAAAGTGTTGAAGTCATTTTTCTGAAATTAAATAAAATGAAACATATGAGCCATTCATCTTATCATAATGCATGATCAATATAAAATAGTATAATGCATGATCAATATGATAATATTTTAAGTAGTAATAGAAACTACTATCAAAATATGACAACCTAAAACTCTACGATAACATGTACTTCTATAGGAGATAACAGTGTAACTTATAGTTTGGTTAAGATCCACAACCTAAAACGCCAAATTAATATGCACCTCTATAGGAGATAACAATATAACTTATAGTTAGGCCTGGATCATCCCACTAAAATTAATATATCTTGCATCTAAATGCAATATTAGTTTTAGTGTTGTTAATATTTTGGCCATCATAGACATTATTTGGATATTCTATAGGAAGTCCTTATAATGTCTTTGATTGAAGTGTAACCCCTATATTCAATTTTTTTTTAATATAAAGTTTCCAATCCAATCACATCACTTATAGGGTAATTAGGAATGTATTAAACTTAAAAAAATAATTAAAATAATTAAAATTTTGATACCCAATCTCGTAACCAATAAAACGTAGCATTCCTATAGGAAGACCATTTAAAATGGCACGAAGAAAACGTTAATTTTACTAATGGACTAATAGGGGAGGCCTAAGGTTAACTAATTAACCATTTTACACTTTTTTTTAATTTAAAAATATTAATTTATTTATGCATAACTTAATAGTACTTAGAGCGGTGTTAATGCAAACTATATGGCATGTTAACATGAATGGTACATAATTCAATCAAAATTAAATAGTAAAAACTATAAAATAAAAATAATTTTATGGTCAACCTAGACTAAAAAATAAAATTGCAAAATTACAATTGAAAATCTAATCAGGTAACAAATTAGCCAACCGTCAATCTTCTACAATATTAATTTGCTAAAGCAAAGTAACAACACAAGGTCTCCTATGGAATGCTGGATAGACTGCTATGCCTCCATATTAGTTGTCTTGGGATCAAATCCCAGCTTTGCCACTTCGTTCCCCCCCTTTTTTTTATTTATTAAAGGAGCTGGCCAGCCCAGGTAACACCAGCCCAAGTGTTGCACCAACCCAACCTCTGGGCCCAGGCAGCGCCAAGCCTAAGCCGCTGGGTTGCTGCTCCAGCCTAGTCACTAGGCCCAGGCAGAGTCCAGCCCAAGCTGCTAGCTGTTTGATGGGCTGGTCCAAGCTCTAGCTGGGCCGCTGAGCTAGGCCCAGGCCACTGGCTAGCTGGTCCAAGCTCCAGCGGCCTCCAGTGTCCATGACCTAACCAATTTACCCACCATCTGCAATCCACCATCCGCAATTGTCTTCTGTGCGCCGACTAATTCTGGCCAAAACAAATTCTTTTACTTTGAATTCTTCTTCAGTGAACAGCACCATTACCCAAATGAATTTATTTACAATTTTTTTATAACATAAGAATAAAATAAAATAACTCAAAAGGAAAACATGGAGACGTAATCCACTCCTTTTGTTACAATACTCGATAATACTTATACATATTCACCGAATCAAAAACTATGATCATAAAATTATTTTGAATAGAATTAATCAAATCATTCACCATGAACATAAATGCATTATTCCTACACTGCTCAACTAAATATGTGCATAAAAGATTTAACCTTAACACATAGACACATATCAAAACCTGGCTCTGATACTAATTGTTAGTGAATAGGATCGATATGTTTATGTGCCAACCAGATTAAACCCTGAGAATACGTGAAACAAACCGTACCTTTGTAGATATCGCCTTCATCAATACGATTCTTGAAGTCTTTGGCTTTCTGGTAATATTTCGAGACCCCAAGCCTTCTTCAATGTAATCTCTCTGGACTAGAAAATTGCTAATCATATTTTGTTTCTCTCTTTGTTGAGGGTGGATTCATACAAAAACTGAGAGAACAAGAACGTTGTTTTTCACATATCGAAAAACAGATCATAAACTAATATGTATAATTGAATCTATCTCAAAATACAAATTCTGATAGAATAAGAAAAGTATAGTTGTGTACAACTATTTCCACTTATCCTATTTCATCTCAAATACGATTTTTAGTTTCTTGCAATTTTCATTAATAAATTATAAATAAATTATAATTTATTATTGTTCTATAATTAGGAGCCACTGAAGGGACCTGACCGGATACAATTAGACTAAAATCTAATAAATTATTTTATCAATAAAAATAATTTATTAATTATGTTCCACTCTACTAAAAGAACGTAACTGCATTCTTAGTCTAATCGCAATTATTGAAGTCAATAATTATATCCAATGATTGATCGATCTAACAGTCATTGCTCAGCGGACACAGGCAGCTGAGTGATGGATTCCATGTGACATGTCTTAATCAGATTTTAGATAGTATGATTTATGTACAAATACAAAAGTCACCAAAAAGAAAATATAAGAGAAACAAACAATTTTATACAAAAATTAAAGTGGGACAAAATAGTCCAATAGGTTGAAAAATCCATGACCATTGGGGGCTGATGGGAGGAGGGGGGTTGGAGAGGACTAATTATATAATTTTGGTTTAATTTTCTCATATCATTTGCATGTTAGCAATCTCAAACATGATGGGGGGTAATCTGAAAGTGTTGCACTGAACAATTTATCTGTTTCAAATTAAATATGACAAGTTTTATATTTCTTAAATCTATAATTCACTGAATTAATTTTAATTTGGACCTTATAAATAGTGCATTTTGCAATTAAACCACTCTCGATC